>JANHFT010002304.1:140273-173178 GCA_032467955.1 Pseudoxenodon macrops | reverse complement strand
GCTGCCATTTTGGATTTTGCTTCTGTGCATGCACCAAAGCTATTTTTTTATTGCCATGCGCGCACACTCAAGGCGGGACCCTGAGCAAACCAGCAGTAAGAAGATTCAGAACCCACCTCTGCTCCTCACTGTCCAAATCTGCTGGCCACTGGCAGGCCACAACAGAAGGAATGCACCATTACAATGTACATTATTCAGAACAGGACTCAATCTTGTGCAGGTTACAGTATAAAATTAAGGAGGATTAAAAATGGGGGTGTTGGGCCAGAGGAAAATATAGATTTATTATAGCCCTGCATAATTAAGATGCATTATGGTAAATATCGTGCCAAAGATGGCACAGAAAAATTATCATTTTGTTTTGTATCTCTGGAGATTCTCAGTCATCCAGGTCATAATGGTCTCAAAGATGCTTCTTTTTTTTTTCCTTTCAAAAGGCAACAGGACTGGTATTTTATTTTATTTTTATTTGAGGAAGAAGATGAAGTCATTTCGCTTCCTTATCCAAGAAGCTTCATCAGTTATAACGTAATTTTGTTTTTGTAGTTTAGAAAGGGAACTAGGCTATTAGTTTTGAGCTACAAGGACTAGGATGTGAATTCCTGAAGACTTACGAAACTGACACCAGCATTCATTAGCGTAGCCAATAAAACATCGTACCAAAGGCCTCCTCAAGATTGATGGAGATTGAAGCACAAATTTGATTTTTGTCTATGGCTAATAAAAAAAAAATCATTTACCCTTTCCAGCCACTGCAGTCTGCCCTGAACTAAAACAAAGCTGAAACTCACTGTATTATTATCTTCCAGGGAAATCACCAACTCTTTATTCATCGGTGTTTCTAAAAGCTTCCCAGATGGCAAATTACAAAATGGATCCAAAGGATTTAAAATAACTCAGTGACCTGAAAAAAGGAGGGGAGGGGGAGTAAGGATTTTTATTTTTTTTTGCATCCGGCTCCAGCACATTTTTAATTCTTAGCTCACATGCCTACAAAGACATTGGCAGAAGCAAAGTGGCATAAATTGCTGCCAGGTATTTCTAAATACCTTTTTAAAGTTGACACCAGGATTGTACAAAAATCTTCTCTTCCTTCTGATTGTTGTAATCCACGCGGCCACTTTTAGAGAAGTTGTGTTTTATCCCTATGCATACATAAAAACACACACCGCTTAGTTGCAGATAATTTTTTTCTTTTGTTGCATACCTGTTGCAACCCCATCCTCAGTTTTATATTGTTTATCAGAATTTGTTGCAGCACACGCAATCAGACAATTCATCAGGATTCAAAACTTCTTTATATATATAATAACACCCATGCTGGGTTTTCCAACGTGGTAGAGAGAAGAGATTGTAAGTAGTTACAAACACAGGCTGACTCAATCAGAGACAATCAGTCTCCTATATACAGAACAGTTGAGCTAAGCCACAGCCAGGCTCCTAGCTGTTTCAGTCACCAAACAGCCCTCATTGGCTGACCTGTTGCTATGCCTATTCCAGTTCATGAATATATCTACACTGATATTGTTTACCAATGCACTACTGAACCATTATGTATTCTAGGCAGGGGTGGGTTCTAACTTACCTCGCCGCCGGTTCGTTGCCTCCAGTGCCGCCAGTTCACTGTCTCCTGCACCACGTGGGCATGCAGAGTGGGCGTGCCACGTGGGCGCACCATGTGGGCACACATGCGCAGTACAAAAAATGCCCCAAAAATCAACAAAAAAGGCTGAAAACAAGATGGTGATGCATGCGCAGTGCCGGAAACTCGGCTTCTGCGCATGCGCAGAAGAAAAAACCTGGCAAAAATTCAAAAACAATTTTTCCCAAAACAAATTCCACAAAAAAAATGGTGGCATCCACGGACCAGAACCGGTTCTGTGACATCTCCAGTGGCTTACTACCTACTCTACAGAACCGGTCTGAACTGGTAGGAACCCACCCCTGATTCTAGGTGTTGGGGATCACCTTTAAAGCCCTTCATGGCATGGGTTCAAGTTACTTAAGGGACCCTCTCACCCCACTGGGAGTGGCCCGTCCCACTCGTGCTGGCAGAGGAGGCTTACTGTGGGTCCCGTCTGCCCGAATATTCCAGCTAGAAGGGTCTAGGAGGAGAGCCTTCTCTGTTGTGGCTCCTGCCTTCTGGAACATCTTGCCTCACCCCTCCTATTCTTTCGTAAGGGAGTGGACTTGAGTAATGGATTTGGAGACACCAGTTTGGGGAGGATCATCATTAACGGAGTGGTGCGGTGGCCTACAGGGGGAGCTCTCACCTCATAATCAGGAGGCTGTGAGTTCAATCCTAGGTGGAGGCTGATATTTCTCTCTCTGGGCACACTGAGAATGTATCTGCCAAACAAAACTCTGCATTGGCGACAGGAAGGGCATCTGGCCATTAAAACATTCTGCTATCTCCGTTCAGCTGCCCAGACTCCATCCCGCAAAGGATTATGGGGCCGTTAAATGAAGATGATGATCATTAACTCTATCTAAGAATCGAGATGGATTTTCTGAGCACCACCACAAGAAGGCTTGTAGGCGAGAACCAATGAACCTGGCTCTGCCTTCAGAAGCTGTGGCTGCTCCATCACTGGAGGTTTTTAAGAAGAGACTGGATGGCCATTAGTCTAAAACGGTATGGGGGTCTCCTGCTTGAGCTGGGGGTTGGACTAGATGACCAACTCTGTTTTTCTGTCATTCTGTATTCCTTAAAAAGTTCACCTTGGCTTTCCAGTGTCAGGTAGGGGATCATTTCAGCACAGTTGAGAAATTCAAGGATTTGTGAATGAGGGGCCGCCTGAGGAGTCTCTCCCCCCCCCCAAAAAAAAAGTCCATTGTGGACTGAGGATGCTAATGGCCTTGATGTGTCAAAAGCTGAGATGGTGGATGAGTGGAACAGAAAAAGGGACGGAGAATTAAATGGAGCATTCTGGAAAACGGCAAAACTAGCTGGATAAAATATTAAACTGGGACATTTCAACAGCGTAACATTTTGTTCTGGTCCTTAGGTTATTATTTTTTTCTCCTTCTTTCCAGAAGGAATGACTAATACGTAATACATGAGCAGTGGGGTGGACTAGAAGACCTCCAAGGCCCCTTCCAACTCTATTATTCTGTTAAATTTAATTTCAATGACGCAGAACTAGACTACAGGTAGTCCTCAACTACAACTGAGCCCCAAATGTCTGTGGTTAAGTGAGAAATTTGTTAAGTGAGTTTTGCCCCGTTTTACGACTTTTCTTGCTACGTTTGTTAAGTGAATCCCAGCAGCTTTTAAATTAGTCACACGGTTGGTAAGTGAATCTGGTTTCCTCATTGACTTTCCTGGTCGGAAGGTCACAAAAGGCTATCACATGACTCCGGGAGACTGCGACCGTCATAAATGTGAGTCAGTTGTCAAGCATCTGAATGTAAATCGTGTGACCACAGGGATGTTACAATGGTCGTGTGAAAAACGGTCATAATTCACTTTTTTCCCGGAGGTTATAACTTTGAATGGTCACTAAATGAATTGTTGTAAGTCAAGGACTAATTGTAAAGGGCCGTTTAAATTTGGTCCTGGATCCTTCTCCTAATTTTTGGAGTGTGGCCCTCAGCTCACTACCTAAAAGGTAAAATCAGAAGGAGTTGCACTAATCACTCAGAGTTTCTAAATGTATGTATAATTTTTGGGTTTGTTTAGCATTTGATATTTTGCAACTTAGCTTTTAATATGAGCCACGGTGGTGCAGTGGTTAGAGTGCGGTACTGCAAGCTACTTCTGCTGACTGCTGGCTGCCTGCAATTTGGCAGATCAAATCTCACCAGGCTCAAGGTTGACTCAGTCTTTCCATCCTTCCGAGGTGGGTAAAATGAGGAGCCAGATTGTTGGGGGCCAAAGAGAGGGCTGTAAAAGTACTGTGAAGCAGTATGTACCATATTTTTCAGAGTATAAGATGCACCTGAGTATAAGACGCACCTGAGTTTTGGGGGAGTAAAATAGGGGGGAAATCTGCCTACCAGGTATTCATCTGGCTAGCGTCCTTAGTCTGGTCAGCTTCAGCACATTATTTTATCCCGTGATTAGGACTGGGGAAAAAAGTTTCTAAACAAAGAAGCAATGAACAAAGCATGCAAAGGCAGAAAGATTGTTAGCATCTGGTTAGGTCTGAAAAAAAGAATCTTCTAAAGCACAGCTGATAGAGAGAAGTAATGTACAATGCATGCAAAGCCCAGAAGATCATTAGCACCTGGGGGGAAAAAGGTTCTTTGGGAGGGAATCGCAATGAAAAAAGCCTGCAAAGACTTAGGGCTGAAAAAAAAGCTTCTTCGGAGGGAGTAGCAATGAAAGACTGCAAAGATCCTTCACTCTTCACTCACCTCGTTAGGTCTGAAAAAAAGATTTGAAAAAGCTACATTCAGAGTATAAGACGCACCTAAATTATCAGCCCCTATTAGGGGGAGAAAAGGTACGTCTTATACTCAGAAAAATACGGTACATGAAATGGATATGTGAAATGGATACGAATAAAAGGGAATATTAGGACAGGGACGGTAGGCACTCTGGTGAGCTTATACACGCCCCTTAAATACCTCTTAGGAATGAATGAATGAATGAATGAATGAATGAATGAAATATATATAAATATATATATATACACACACACACACACGCACGCACACATTGTGTACATACATACACAAAGCATTTCTGCTTAGCTAGTTTAATGCCAAGTAAATGTTTCATTGAAGAACATTATGTTATAATTTTAGAAATTTGTTCCTTCTTATTTGATGCTGCAAGTTGTAATGACTTGGAATAATATCAAATTTTATTGTATTTGGGCATTTATACTGAAATGGGAATGGGCAAGAACAAATTAAGTAGCTTGTGGCATGCAATTCTATAGCAGAATGAACAATTTTGTTCTTTCTTTAAAAAAAGTACAACCCTAATTAGGATAAAAGAATTATAAAATGTATTTTCAGTGATAAATACATTGATCTATCTTTGCTGTTTAAAAAATAATAGTCATTTAAAAAAAAAGCACAGATGATTCTAAAATACTGTTTGTAAAAGTTCATCCTGGAGCAGAATTTAATAACCAGATTAAATTCCAAAAATAGACAGTGGTATTGGAAATGCTGACAGACTCTTTAAGTATAATACCAGTAAAGAAAACACTGCTAATTTAATGCCCATTCAAACTATGAAAACATTTTTCAAACATAAAGTACAAATTGTGTTTTACAAAATGTGTTATTGTGTCACTTGCTGTATTAAACTTTAATATTTCTATTTTATTCTAATATTGTGAGCTAAAAACAATATGTTTAAAATGGGGGATAATTCATAAGATATATTTAATCATGATCTTGATGATATATATCTTTGTAAGAACAGCCAAAGTGTGTGATGGTTTTCAATATGGAAGATCTATTCAACATGTTAACATACATTTTCAGGCCAAAATGGTGCTGTTTCAGGAAGACTCCTTTTATTTATGTTTTATATTTGCCAATATGAAAACAAATAACAATATTCTAAAAGTTACTTAGAAATAAGCAAAGGTATGCAAAACATACCAAGATGAGAAATTTCCAACCTAATACAGCCCTGTTGTCAAAAAAGGTATTCCTGTGTTCAAAAGAATTGGTTTTAATTAAAAAAAATGAATCCCGTGGTAAGTTTATAAATATATGCCAGTAGAATTAATATTTTCCTTGATTCTAGTATTTTCTTGTGGTGCCATAAACATTCAATTCAATATTTGTAGTTATTTGGAATGACTGGCAGGCGTGATTTTTAGTATTTCTAGTTCCCCCAAGCAGCATACAGTGCAGTTGTATTTATCACGTCATTGTATGCACTTACATTTTAAAACATGCAACAAAACGATACATATGAATTAAGGACATTTTTTTCTTTAAAAAACAGATGATGCAATCTGTACAGTGTTTTATTAATGTGGAATTATACTGCTATGACACTCCACCTGATTTCTACAAAGTTTAACAAAAAAGACTGTATAAACATACTGCCCTATTGTAAGCTATCCTCCAGTTGGTTCTCCTTTTAGAGGAAGATTTTTTGCTTGCATATTGGAAGTTCTGACTTCTGCAAGTTACATATTACTTAAGTGAGGCACTTATTATAAGGATATAAAGGGAGGGAGGAAGGAAGGAAAAGAAAAAAGGAAGAAAGGAAAGAAAAAGAAAGAAGGCATTGATGCAAATAGAAGACCGAACTGTTCTTAAGGTAAATATTTATATATATCTCTATAGCAGTGCTATTAGTTTAGAATGTTTTGTGTTTTACCAAAATTTAAGTAAACAATGTGCAGTCCTAACAACTGCCTTATAATAGTAATTGTAATTTAGGGGACACTTCGGACTTAGCAGAAAATAAGCCAACATCCAAATGGGAAACACTGCTGGGACCTGAATATGAAGTTATGGTATGTTATCCATATACCCTCATTAAATTACTGGAAATGTATTATTTTTACTGTTTTCAAGAAAGGTGACCTTAAATGAGAATGTTTACTTTTTGAGCAGAATGTTAAACGTTTTAACAGTTTAATTATGTATTTCTGAACCTCAATAACTTTTAAGAGGTATGGACTTCAGTTCCCAGAATTCCCTAGCCAGTATGGCTGGCTGAGGGATTCTGAGGCTCGAAGTCCACACCTCTTAAAGTTGCTGAGGTTGAGAAAGACTGGTTTAGTACATAGGAAATAATTTAAATATACTGAATTATAAAAATGTGACCATTAATCCACATTGAGTCTAATCAATAATTAAACCAGTTTCTGCAGTCTCGATTAGGGTTTATTTCTCTCAGGCCAACCTTTAGACGATTTAAAGCTATGTAAAGCTTTTCGTCTCATGCCTAGCGAGTCACATGACTATATTTCTCATGTTTCAATCTCTCATTTGTTGCAGTAATGTATCTGAAATATATTTTAGTAAATTTGAGTTTTCAAGTAGCTCTTTGTTATACCCATGAAGCCTTCCTGCTTTTATTTGATTTTTAGGTTGTCACAGTAGATACACCAATTGCAGATGATGCTGAACTACAAAAATATTCAAAGGTATTGAATCTTTTTTTTCCCCTTTTAACATTCTGTGACATGTTAGTAATGGAAACAGGAATGGATGTGAATCATGCGATATGAATATTTTTGACACTTTGTATATCTTACTTTTTTGTGCTGCTGTTTTGCGGGCATGAAGTTATTCAAAAAACTACTTAATTTTTGTAAATATATTTTACAGCTTTGCTTGTTAAAATGCTTTGTAGACTTTCTCTGGCACATCCATTGTTTAGGATTGGCGCGGAAAAGAAATGTAGTTAATATATCTAAGAAGAAGCATTTTTAGACATCTTCTGTAATTCAAACCTTGATTGGAAACTAGGTTTGCTGCTGTATACTGTAATAATTCTGAATTCCAGAAAAAAATCCAGCTCAATTTAGCCTTTTCGACCAGCAGAAATGCATTGTTGAAATTGAAATTCCTTTTTTTTTAATACCTAACAAGTTGGACTCAGAAACCAGGATTCATTACTAATGTATCCCTTCATTTACATATTAATTTATGCACTTATTTTATTAATTCAAAACTTATTTAAATAATATTCTGTACTATTCTTCCTAATTTGTTTAATTATGTCAGACGGAGGATGGTAAGAAGTAATGATCAAATCTAACGTTTTTATTCTGCTGAGAACAGTTTGTAGTCTGTATGGTATTTGTCTATTTCTCTGTTGGTTAAATATCTCTCATAAAACATTCATAATCCCATATTCATTGGTTTGTCATAAAACAACTTAAATTTCCCCAGTCAGATTCTAATGATCATGTGATATCCAGGCCATCCAGGTGTGCCCCTCTATTATTTTTATAAGTGTGACAATCTGGGGATTTAATGGCTGTTGGCTAGACCACCAAGCAAAAGAAAAACAAGAACAAAAGAAAAACAGAAATAATAATAATTTTAAAAAGTAACAGCAAAGGCAAAAACAAAGACATTGGCACTTCTGTGACTCTTTACATAAAACTGCATGGATACGTTAGTAGGAATTGCGATGGACTTGAGGGCATCATTATCCTTTTATCAAGGAGTATTAAAATAAAAATAAATCAAATTCAACTCATTACTAAATTAAAATAATATTCAGTTGATTAGAATGTCAAAGAGGTACAGAATCTAATTCACATTCTTTGTAAATGTTCCTATCTGACTATTTTTGTGATTTATTTTTAATAGCTGCTGCCTATTCACACATTAAGGCTCGGAGTTGAACTGGATACTTTTGAAGGACATCATTACATCTCTTCCTTTGCTACAGATGGCCCAATTGCTAAACTTGGCTTACTGCAACTAGAGGACGAACTTTTAGAGGTACAGTTTTAAAGTAGCATGTTGTATGAAAAATACTGTATATTTTTAATTATCAATGCTGTATAATGGAGTATATGCTTGAAGTGCATTAAAATGTCTTTTAGGATACCAAGATTTGCTAGAGAAATTAAATCCTCCAAAATCCTTAGCATCTGCAAGTACAGCATGTCTTTCCATTGGAAGTCTCCACCTCTGTATAGGAGATATTTTTATGAGTATACATAATATTGGATGGAATATTTGTTCCTGTTACTCATTCCAAATCTTCAATTACATCCAGAGCTTGTGATTTCAATTTCATTCCACAATTGCTTTGCTTAATGTAACACATTTTTTGGCTTAAAATGTTTCCAGTGTTAGCCTATAACAATTATTTGAAATAGAAACCCTAATAGGTGTTTGGCTGTTTCTCTTTTTCTGTGTGCATGTACACATTTAATTCTAATTTAGTATCACTTGGCATTAGCTGGACTGCCATTCTTTGTCTCTAGAAGAAAATTATCAAGGGATTATAAAACAGCTGAGATCTCTTTCTTTTGAGTATGCTGAAATAGATTCAAGCTTAGATGTCCCTTCTCAAATGGACTGGAGTTTTGTGTGGTTATTGCCTTACTTACAGCAAAGACTATATAGGTTGGAAGAACAATTTGAAAATACTTTCCACTCCCAAATACAATATACCTTGAAACCTGCAGAAATATATTTTTCCTCTCATTGAAGTCAATGGGAGAGAAATATTTTTAAAATATGTAATTCCTCCCTCCAGTTCACAATGGAGATTTAGCATAGCTTTGTTATTATAACATAGAATACGATTTGCTATTCAAATCTACAGACCTTCTACAGACCTGCTGTGTAAGTCCTGAAAGGTTTCTATAGTAACTATTCACTTAATTATGATAGTAATCAATCTAGCATTCCATTTGTCCAAGTCACCAACAGACTTACATTACTCAGTCCTTCTCTTGATATCATAATGTTAATGTGAGCAACAGTAAGATTAGTAAAAAATTACCACATTTTTCGGACTATCCAGTGTATAAGACACACCAAGATTTCAAGGAGTAAGTAAGAAAAAACGTTTTTGTCCTCCCCAGCCCCAGGAGCACTCTGCAGGTCTCCCTATCTAACCCTCTGTGCACCCTGTTTTTTGCAAAAATGGGCCCATTTTTCATCTGTTTTTGAGATTAACGGGGTTCACAGAAGGTTTGGGAGGCCTGCAGACTGCTTGTGGGGGCTGGGGGGAAAAACGCCCCTGTTTTTGTGAAAAACAGCCACATTTTCACCCTTTTTGCAAAAAACGGGGTGCGCAGAAGGTTTGGGAAGCCTGCAGAGTGCTTCTATGGGCTGGGGGAAGGCAAAAATGACCCTGTTTTTGCGGGGAAAAAGCCTGTTTTTATCCCATTTTTCACAAAAACAGGGAAGTTTTTGCCTTCCCCCAGCCCACAGAAGTACTCTGCAAGCCTCCCAAACCCTCTGTGCATCCAATTTTTCCGAAAACCGGTCCATTTTTCGCAAAAATGGGAGGCAGAGACAGGGCTTCAGGAGGCCAAAAATTGCTGTATTCGGTGTGTAAGACTCACCAACATTTCCACCCTCTGTTAGGGGGGGGGGAAGGTGCTTCTTATACTCCGAAAAATAAGGTAGATTAGAATTCTTTGTAGATTAGTTTTATTCTACCAAAAGGATAAAAGTTTCTCATATTTTAGCTCCTGTGACTAGGACCTAAATAAAACCATATTACAGAAGAGTCAGGATACAACTTGTACGTCCAAAGACAGAAACATATTCCTTTCTAATGAAACTTTACTGAAGTGAGTCCATTCTGATGATCCACATGTTTTTCAACCTCACTCATGATTTCAATGGATGAACAAAAAGAAATCGTTAGATTAGTCTGGAAGCCTGGTGCCAAATCCTCACAACCCATTCTACTTCTCAAAACTTTGAGAAGTCATCTCAATGCCTTTCTGCAATATACCATGTTATATGGAATAGTTCCAAAATATGACAGAATTTACAAGCATGTTGTACAAGTTTCTGAAAACTGAGGCTATTAACTAGGGATGCAACTGTCTCCAAATTCCCGGAGACTGCCTGGACAAATCCCCGTATTTTTCTCGGCAAGGTTTTTCAGAAGTGGTTTGCTATTGCCTCTTTCCTAGGGCTGAGAGAAAGTGACTGGCCCCAGGTAACCCAGCTGGCTTTGTCCCTAAGGCAGGACTAGAACTGACACTGTCCCAGTTTCTAGTTTGATATGGATTAATCCACTTCAATCTTGAGTCAATCATGACTACTCAATGCATCCATAAGCACACAAAATTTGTGATTTCTTTTGTGAGAAAAACTGTATAAAATGGAAAACATATTCTAGAAGGAATACATAATATACAAACCATTAAGACATTTAACTGTAGTATTTTAAGTCTACATTTTTACAAGTCAGTGTACATTTTATGAGCCACAAAAGTATGGGACTGGGAGCAGTAGAACTAACAAGACCTACCCTGACATCAAGAAATTCAATTTGTAGAAAGAACTAGAAAAGAAATAATAAGTAGGGGAGTATTTGTAGAACAAAACCTTAACAGTTAACCAATTTTTCTTCACGTGCTGCTGAATTACAATTCCTTGCAGTCTTTAAATGTTCCCAATGCTGGCTTGGGCTGAAGGGTATCCTAGTACAAGAATATCTGAAGAGTTACAGTAAAACAGGAGATGAGAGTAGAAAGGCCATGGAGATCAAGTAAAACTAAATAAATACTATTGATTGCTTTAGTGGTTTAAGGAAGTCATTAGTTTCCTGAACATGGTGTGTCTTGTGTGTGTGCGTGCAAGAGAAAGAGAGAGAAAGAGGGACAGAGAGAGGGAAAGAGAGAGAGAGAGAGAGAGACAGAGAGAGGAAGGACAAAGACAGAGAGAGGGGGACACTGAGAGACAGACACACACACACACACAGAGGGATGGATAGAGAGAGAGGGACAAAGACAGAGAGATGGGGAGAACAGAGACAGAGAGAGATAGAGAGAGAGAGAGGGATGGATAGAGAGAGAGAAAGAGAGAGAGAGAGAGAGAGAAAGAGAATGAAGTTCATCTATCTATATATTAGGGAGGGGGAATTGCACTTGCCTGTCATTGAAACACTATAAAATAAGCAGTGAAATGTTTATGATAAATCCAAATGGTTTTATAGTATTGGTCAATTTAGGAATGGTGTTCTTTCTATCTTTAGGTCAATGGTGTCCAGCTCTATGGGAAATCCCGCCGTGAAGCTGTTTCTTTTCTGAAAGAGGTTCCCCCTCCATTTACCCTGATTTGTTGTCGCCGTTTGTTTGATGATGACACGGAATCTTTTGTGGATGAGCCTACAGCCACAATTGCTCATTCTCTAGAACCAAAGGTATTTGGGGGGGGGGAAATAACCCTATGGCATGTTTCCAAGGATTTCCCAAAGATTATTAATTGACTCTGCTACTGCTTTCGGTATTGGTTACTTTGCATTTAATTTTCATTATGAATAATGAATGTGAATGATTCATAAGCCATTTTCCTACTATTCAGAATGGCATGTTTTTTAAAAAGTAAAATTCTTAGCCACATTATGATTGAAAATGCTCTGCTTCATCTGCCTTTTAATTTTTTTTTATTATGGGCATGTGCATTAGCATATTGCTTTCTTTTTTTTAAGTGGTTCATGAAAAGTTATTATCTCTGAAACTACTAGGGGTGTAGCAGTGGAAGCTTTGCTGCTATCTTGTAAATGATTCAATTCTACCTTTTATTATCATATTTAGTGAAATATTGTAACACAGATCGTTAATAAACAGTATTGGAGTGCAAAATATTGAGCTGTATTATATTACAACAGTCAATGCTCAAAATTTATGATGCTTCATCCGTGGTAGATAGCTTTGGATCTTGATATCAGGTTGTTGAATAGCACTCCACAATCTAGATCTATAGATCCAAATTTTTAGTCCTTCTGACTTGTGATTTATCTGGAGAGTCTACATCATCCGTTCTGTTAAAAAAACTGAAGGAAAAGCCAAAGTACAGGTAGTACTTCACTTCACTTACAACTGCTTGTTTAGTGACCGTTCAAGGTTAAAATGGCACTGAATAGTGATTTAGACCATTTTTCACACTTATGACTGTTGTAGTATCCCCATGAAAAATTCATCAAAATTCAGATGCTTGGCAACTGGTTCATATGTATGACGGTTACAGTGTCCCACAGTCATGTGTTCCCCTTTTGCGTCCTTCTGACAAGCAAAGTCAATGGAGAATCCAGATTCACTTAACAACTGTACTACTAACTTAACAACTGCAGTGATTCACTTAACAAATGTGGCAAGAAAAGCTGTAAAATAGAGCAAAACTCACTTAACAAATTTCTCACTTAGCAACATAAATCCTGGGCTCATTTGTGATTGTAAGTCGAGGACCACCTGTAGTTACGAACTTATTTCCATATTAATTCTTGCCAAATAATTAACTAAAGGATATTCCAACATTTGATTTGAAGGTATCTGCTATATCTACTATATGCTATGTTTGAATACTTTGAGCACCTAAATTAGAATCTGGAGCAGGACAAGTGATAAGTACTGGTCTTTAGACAGAATTTCAACTTCAGTGTGGAAACTTTGGGGAAGATAATTTCCAGATGTTTAAGAGGCTACTTCTAGAACAGGGATGTCAAATTCACGGCCCGCAAGCCTGATGCATCACGCGCTTGCCACGCCCACATCCGGTTTAGCGAAGGGGGAAAATATATATATATCACGTGATGACGCCGTGATGAAGTGAGTTTGACATTCCTGTTCTAGAAGGAATAATCAAACATCATCTCATCTATTCCAGCTGTGGGCATTGTATTCATGTATTCCATCAAAAACTAATAAAATGTAAAATATTTTTTGTGTAGGACAATAGTGATTAACTTCTCTTTTTCAGTGTTCCCAAGTGGGAGCTTTTAAAAATGGAACATTTTTGAACTACAAGTTCCAAAATGTGATGGTGCTAAGTATGTTCTTCTGAATTCTAAACTTGTCCTTGCAGTTTAGAAAGCGTATCTTCATGCAGAAATATTTCATGCTCCTGACTTTACTACTTTTAATGTAATTGGAAATTCCTGGTGGCTTATCTAGGCAGGTAGCTAGAAAGATCATTGTACTAATGATACCAAGTATGTAAATCAATGACAGGACATGCTGACAGTGTACATCCCATTCATCTTTCTGCAGTATAATAAAGGAGCAAAAGTTTTTGAATTATACCTAATCTCTGAATTCTCCATTAGCTGATTGCTTCCATTTTGTGAACAAAGAAATTGATGGTACCTGGAAGATTATAATTTTAGCTATTAAACTTTCTAGACATCCCAGATATTGATTTTTACTATTTCCATTGTAAAATAAATATGTGCTTTGGGTGTTCCTTAGGTTTCCCAATATGGGTAGGGTATTAGTAAAAAAAAAACAATTAACTAATGAAAAGATACTTCATAAATGTTCATTTCTGTTGTTAATCATTTTTAAACTATCAACTGAGGATACATTCTATACATTCTTTCATCTTTGCATAAAAACACCTGATGATATAGCTGAATATCAGTTGCAAATATCTTTCCCTTTCAAACTAGATAGATCTAGTTGTTATTTTTTCCTTCCTGCGCAAAAAAGACTTTTGTGTAAATTACAATCAAATTAAGATATAGTCAGTGATAAAATATTTTGTACAAAATATGAACTGAATTTTAAGCTTTAGAAAGTCATTTTGTGAGATGGATAATCATATAAATTGAATAAAATAAAAAATTATTAATTTTGATCCTAACTTATTTGCATTTGATATTTATTCCTTACACCTTAAGACTTTCTACCTTATACATGTAAGTATGTATTATACTTATAAAACTTATAAAAATAAAATGGCCAATATGTAATTTTATGAAATCACTTGGCAACCCTGCCTCATTAGGGCATGTTTCTTTACCTAAACAGAGAAACAGAATGACTAAGGGCAGGCAAAAAGAAAGAAAGAAAATAGTGGATGTAGGAGCAACTTCCAACTTCCTGCTAGCTTTCCCATTAAGTTTCCTTGTAGAAATTTGGCAGGGAGCATCAGAAATTCCACCCCTTTCCCTTCTGCTCTCCCTTCCCTTCTTCCCATCCCATCCTGCAGGTAAGTGCCTGCTGCCGGATGGGGTAGGGAGGAAGGGATTGTGAGACTGCCTGGGAAACTATTACAGAATGTTGAAAATAAAGATCATGTGACTGCAGCTGAAGCCCAACAGTAGCACCGAAGCAGCAACAGCTTCTCCAAATTTCATTTCCTCATGAGTTCCGAATATTGGACACATTCTGTGTCCAAAGGTACCTTGGTTCAAAAATTGTTGTCCTAGATTCCACCATTTCACCCTGTTAACAGCTTATGACAACTAGAATTTTAGTAGTATATAGATTGAAATTTCAATCTAAACGACCTTTTTGCTTTATATATACTAGATACATTTTACCAGTAGAAAAAGCATGTTTTATTTTTCTCAGGTGAAGCTTGAAAATCCAGAGGAGCAGCAGGAAGATGAAGAACAGGAAGATGAAGATGTGGAACTAGCACTATGGTCTTCTGAGGTCCAAGACATTACCCTTGTTAAAGATGCAAAAATAGGTTTAGGATTCAGCATTTTAGACTACCAGGTATGCTTACATCCTTAACAAGCAAATGTATCTCAACTAAACATACAAGGTAGAAATTCATGGTTTTCTTACATTAGATTTGGGGCAGGCATTCTTTTGTTCTCCTGCATGACCTGTCCCGTTCTGTTTCTAAAACTGTTTCAACTCTCCAGATTTGGCTTTAGTAACTATGGTGGGATAAATAGAAACGAACTCTCTCTTTATGGAAGTGGATTTTTGCTTATGTGATACTGTTGTGTGTTCATTATGTTTTGGCAGCATTTCTTAATTTTTATTTGTTTGTTGGATCCATAAGCAAATCTTTGTGATACACATGACTTGCAATGATTACATGTTGCTGACATCATCTTTGTATATTATCAAGCAGCAGAAGTGCAAGGCTGGGTTAAAAGCTTTTCAGGCTTTGTTCTTAATTTTAAAATGTTGGTTTCATATGTATACCCTACATATGTGGAACCATTTTATACTTAAACAGCATTTGTTTAATAATATTTCAGTAGTACAGTGTAACGTTGTTGAAAAATCAGAAAGAGTATTAGCTAACGCCATGTCTTTCCTTTTGTAAACATTCATGCCAATGATGTGACATATAGATAAGGTTAGCTTGAGATTCTCAGATAGAAAAGCACTGATTTGTAATTTTAACACTGTAAAAGTATAGACAGCTAGCTGAGAAGTATAGCCCTGATGTCATGAAAACAAAAGCTGCAAATAAGCAGAAGTTAAAGAATTAGACTAAGGAAAACCAAAAGGGCTTCTTTTAAACATGTTAAAAACAACAGTCAAGAAAAAGTATCAATATAGCTGGTCGTAAAATACTAACAGAAGAGGAAGAGGTATTTGACTTTTATTTTGATTTTGGAATAAAAAAATAGCATTCAAGCAAGAAGTCGTGAAAAAGTAGGATGGGCAGAATTGAAGCTTGACGCTAATATAAAAATGGTCATAAATTAGTTGAATTAGTTCAACTCTGCAGGACCAGATTAATTGAACCCTGGGATCTTACCTAATGATTCTGACTCAAATGTTGAAAAACCCTAGGGAGGAAAATCACTAGAAGAAAGCAAATACTCTCCCTCACTTCAAAAAGGGTAAGAGGATAACCCAGCAAACTAGACAAGTTAAACTGAGATTAATACTGGGGATATTTAGAGCAGAGCATAAAAAGAACTATGTAAGAAACTGGAAAAACAACATAGTAAATTACTGGAATGTGTCAAATATAAATCTTGCCAGACTAATTTACGGTAATCTCGTTTTTTGACCAGGTAGCTATTAGATTGAGGGAATGTTAAATACACAATATATGTTGATTTAGAAAAGTGTTTGACAACCTATGTCATAATATCAATTACCTAGATGTGATGTGTTCCCTTTATGGATGTGGTTAGAGGGTCATCTGTTTTTAATGCTTTAATTCAGATTCCTATACTAAGCAGGGGTCCATTCCCCTGCTTAATGATCCAAATGGCTTTTTTGGTGTCATGGTTTTCAGGTTTTATATCACAATTCTGAAATTTCAAAAAAAAAATAATTCATGAAATTTACAGCATTCATTGTAAATAGAACTGAATTCCAGAAGAAATTCTATTTCTATCAAATTTCATGCTGAAATTGGGGAAGGAAAGGACACAGTGTTAATACAGTAAACCATTATGCCTTTTCTTTTTTAATAATAAGGATTTGCCTCAAATCTTTTATTATTAATGTATTTGTTCTCTACATAGGTTTATCATCTATAAAATCTGTATTTACTTGCTAAAATTAGAGTAGTACAGTACCTTTGTTTGCGTATAGAAAATTGTTAGAAAAATGTAGAACAATCATATTTTTCCCTTTTTTGGCAACCTCCTTTGCAGTATCATATAAATGATACTATTCTATTCTATTCCATTCCATTCCACTCATAATATTTTTAATCCCTTTAACCAATGCCATTTATTCTGTCATGTTTATTTCACTAATTATTTGGGTTTCTCAAGATTTGAGGCTGGATCTCTACTGAGCAGTTAGAAGCCAAAAGACCTTACATGCCAGTTTTGTACTCTGCATTAGAACTCTTCAAATTAATATGAATTCTTTAGAAACCTATTCTATTTTGAAAGTCAATTTACATCACATTTGAATGCATAACTTCAGCACCTTATGTGACCAAGAAACAGCAACCAGAATAATCTAGGAAGATAAATGCAAGACGAAGGAACAAATGTTGCTGTCCCTCTAATGTTCCCTCCAAATTCACACCTTAAATTTCAGCTCTATAAACAAACAGCTGTTTACTTTCACAGGAAAAAAAATGTAAAGCAGCATTATAAGGGAAAACATACCTTTCAATCTGATATGCTCCATCTGGAATTTTTGTAGAATAACATCCCTTTCTCCCTCTCTCTCCTGCTGTTTCATTTTTCTCTGGCTGAAACATATGGGTAGTTTCAGACTGTTTCTAGTATATTATGTATTCAACACTGTGATGGTTCAGTGAGCAAACAGTAAAAATAATCATGGTTATACAAAGTGTTGGAAAGTTTATTTTTGCTGTTGCATAGATGACCTGATTTATGACAAGAAAAAGCTTCCTTGGGTGGCTTGAAGGGGCTTAGGGCCGGGTGGAGTATAGTTGGAAGAAGGATGGAAGCCCTTGCAGAACAAAAGAACAACAGAAATATTTGGAGGTAAAAGGTAGTGTGGAATGAGGTTTTACAGAGACATGAAATGGAAGCTTGACATAGTCTTCTGCAAACAGAATCAGAATAACAGAGTTAGAAGGGACTATGAAGGTCTTCTATCCAATCCCTGATTAGACAGGAAACCCTACACCACTTCAGACAAATGGTTATCCAACATCGTCTTAAAAACTTCCAGTGTTGGAGAATTCACAACTTCTGGAGGCAAGTTGTTTCACTGATTAATTGTCCTAACTTGTATTCAATCGAGGGCTACCTATATTTTTTCCTGTGCTTACAGCTTTTGCAATTGGGATAACTCAAGAAAATATGCTATAAGGAGCAATTTTGTTAAGTCCTAATAAAATAGGGATACAAGCATTTAAAAAACAGCCCTCCCCCCCAAACATCCCCACAATTGCTTTAGAGTATCTTTCCTGAGATTTCATAAGAGAAGACCTTATCTTACATCTACTTTTTTGAAGTGTAAGTTGTTTTCCCTCTGAATAGTAAAATTTGAGGTTTTCTTGCAGACATTTCATTACGTAACTAGATAATCAATGTATCAACACTGATGATGTTATCTAGTTTGGTGATGAGACGTCTCCTAGAAAACAACCTAGCTCAGAGAGCACCAAGGACCTTGCAATCACACATCTAGTTGGCAAGTGAAGCTACGTAGGCTTGATTTTGGCTAGTTTTTGGAGACCAGGAATGTTGGACGTTGGAAAAGCATCATGGAAAAAGACAATGGGAAACCATTTTGGATACAGTTCTCAAGGAAACTGCATGAATATTCCCTTTTTCCTAAGGTCATCAGCAGTTGACCTCAACTCAAGTCTGATTTTATTTTTAATAAAGAATTTTCTAAAGTTTATATAAACTGGGTATAGAATCATGAGGATGAATACTGTCAATGAAAATTAAAGGCAAAGTTAATGAACCAACAACACTAATTCACTTTTCTGTAATGGGGAATGAGGAAACACAGAATTATAACTTTGCCAATCTTGTTGATCAATGTGTTATTTTAAATATATATATATACTAAAGAAACTTGCTAGCTGCTAGGTATATTATATCTGGAAGCTTTATAAACACTATAGTTAAACAAAACAAATACATACTGTTGCTGTATACTTATGTCAGAATAGGTAAAAATCAACTGTATTTTTACAATACAAGATCTAAATTGAAGACAGGTTACAAAAGAAGAGTTGAAGTGTGCCTGCATGACTCAGGTTGACTTTTTAAAACTTTTTATTTTATTTTGAGGAGCTCACATTTTACCATCTTTTAGCTTTTGCAGGGAGCTATAATTGTTTTTATTTCATGTTTAGAATTAATGGCAACTTTGGTAATATTTAGATTGAGATGTAGCTAAATATGAAGTATTGGTCATTGGATGTAAAACTTAGATTTTCCAGCATTTTAAGGCATTGGTTTATATCGCAATATGTGTATTTGTGGAGATCTAGTTTGGTGTAATGGTTAAGACATCAGACTAGAAACAGGGAGACCATGAATTCTAGTTCCTCCTTAGGCATCAAACTGGGTGATCTTGGGCCAGTCACTTTCTCTCAACCTTAGGAAGGAGGCAATGGCAAACCACTTCTGAAAAACTTTGCTAAGAAAACTGCCAGGACTCAAGTTGTCTCTGAGAACTGGATACGACTGAATGGATTATTTAAAATGTGTATTTGCAAGCTAGAATTTTTTTTAAACTTCCTAAATGAAGTATATTTAGTGAGAAGAATTACCTTGGCAGGCCATTTAAAATTAAATAAAAATGTTAAACAGAGTTGCTGTTGCTATAATAGTTTGTATTTACTTAATTTAGCAGTTACTGCAATTCATAGATGGCATACAGAAATAAAGACCATAATAGAGCATACTTGTTTCTGGAGGATATAGCAGAGGTGACGATTAGAGGGTGGAATTTCTTTAGAGGCAGGACTCTGAAAAATGTAATTATCTCAGTTATGTGGGGCAGCTGGAACATTTTCTTGGGGTAAATAATCTATAAATAAACATTAAATTATTACAGTTTCTCAAAGTCTCTGGCAGTACAGGCAATGCTTAGGAATTTAAAAAATTGATGTCTAAGGCATCTAGAAACAGTATTTTGTCTGTTCAGAATGAATTGACTTGTTATCATAAACGCATTGCTAGAAAAAGCCAGGCTAAAGGTGACATAAGAGGAACAAATAAAACCTGTTGGAAAAGAAATATTTATGTGATTGGAGTGATTCTTCCTTTCTTTCTAGATCCATGTCCTTATTATTGGCTATCCTTCGCAGCATCACCTTCTGATTAGATTAATGCAGTGGTTATCATTGAGGCATAAGAAAATAACTTCTATTAGCTGCTGGGAAGATATAAATCTGATGTTAAAAGAGCTCAGCTGGTTTCCAGTCAGTTTCCGGGTGCTTTTCAAAATGCTGTGAGGAACCATTTAAAGTTTTGCGTATCCTGTGCTTGGAGCCATTCCAACAAACCCTCAGATGAGTAACCATTCAGTGTTAGACCATCTAATGAGACTTGATTCCTTTTCTGCCTCCAGCAAGGAGGAAAACAAGTGCAGATGGCCAGATGGAACCAATCTTTTCTTACCTTCTTTTGTTTCCCTGATTCTCTGTGAAGCCTTTAGCTTGTCTATCTAGGATTGCTAAAATATTGCTGGAAGCCGTTAGTTAGAGCTACCTTGGACAATGGTAGGGGAAGCTGGGAGCTGAAGTTTGGTTACACCAAGATGACCACAGATTCATTTACTCTGTTCTCCTGAAAATTTTGGGATACAGTTTAAGATGTTTGTGTTCACTCATGATTTTCAAACATGAAGGATTATGCAGTGTTACTCTTGGTCAGGGGTGATGACCAAGGGGTCATCATGGGGGAGTCATGTGATGTATTGCGACTTTCCCCCCTTCGCTAAACCGGGCATGGGTGTGGCCAGCATGTGAGGCCAGCCCACAGGCCGCAAGTTTGACAGCCCTGCTCTTGTTTACTCTTGGTTATTTTTAAGGCATTTGCATGTTTAATCGATTTATTCATATACATATACATATTTATTATTTTTTCATATTAGGAACATCACTGCTGCCTTTGGGGTCTTCTAGAAAGTTGAATTGTGGGATACAAATGGAACCAAACTTCACATGATTTTGATAATCCCAAAACAGCATGGTGTAATTGAGTAGGTCACCTAGAATAGCCCAAAAGCAAGATAGGCGACAAATAAATTTAACAAATAATAATATTGGGAATAAGAAGTTACGTGTTGGTGTTTGGCAGGTGCAGATAGAGAGAAAATCTAAATGCAAAGGGCATGGACCACATGTTTTGCTTATAAAGCTTCCTGGAAAACTATCCTCTCTTTCCAGCAGTATTTGCAATGTATCATTATATGTTAAAGTGAGTAAGTGACATCCATTGTGACATTTGTATGGCTGATAACTTAATTTAAAAGTGTTATACTCTGAGATAATTAATGAGCTCTAATATCTCTTTGCTGTAATTACATAATAAATCACCCAAAGTAAAACTCACTTTTGCAAAGCAGGACAGAGGTTTATTGCTAAGAGAACAAAGGCTATATTTGAGGCTTTCTGTACTGTATTTCTGGAATATTTAGCCATTGCTCACTTGTCTTTGTCTATTCCAGTATACTGTTGCTCACCATGAGCAATGCCAGATGCATTTGGAAGGTGAAGGGGATCTCCAAATGAGTGAATTGGGAATACTTTTCTGTCAGGCTTCAGTTTATGGGATTGTCAAAAAGAATCTGTAACTCTATGCATTTTTTACACTAATTTTGGATATGTTCTCTTAAGAGGAGGGATGACATTTTATTTTCTGGATAATTTGGCTGGGACGTGACAGTTGCAAAATCCTAACTACCTATCTTCCACATTTCACACGGATTAAAAATAAATGCTATTTTAAAAGGGGGAAGATATACAGGACAAACTATTGTAACATAGCCCCATTAAGCACTACACTATGATTTCCATTTCTAATACTTTCTTTAAGCAACTTTATATTTGGCTGCATTCATGTACTTTGTAGATGTATTAATTTAATGCAGTGGTAGCTCGGCACGCATCATTAATTGATTCTGGGAGGCGTGTTGAGTACCAAAAATGATGAGTACCAAACAGAATTTTTGCATAAGGAATAATGTAGTGAGTCACAAAACAGCCAATACCAACAAGTTCTAGCTTGTACGTTGAGTACCAACAAATGATGAGTACCGAGACAAAATTTCTGCATCAAAATTCATTGAGTACCAAATTCGATGAGTTTCAAAGCAATTGAGTACCATGGCTAACATGAAACTGTATTTTCATGTGTTCAAAATGTCTCTCACAGGCTATATCTTTCCTCATGCAGAATGTGCAGCCATGTGCTGTTGCCTTCAGTTGGCATCTTCTCAGGATTAGAGGTTTTAATTTTAATTTTTAGAGACCCTTGGAAGAGAGGCCACTAATCGGCAATGCTTGCTTCCTCATTCTGTTTAATGAGATTGTTGAATTATAGTTCTGGTTGCAAGTTAATATGATAGTGTTTTTATTATTCTAATCGCTGTACATTCTGTTTAAAATAAATGTGCAGCTCAATATTAAACATCAGTTCCAGATCTGGTATATAGAAAGTATTCCTGTTACCAGATTATAGATGACAGGTCAGGAATGGACATTGCATATCCATATTAATTCTGTTTTTCTTCAGGATTATTGCATCGGCACTTTTAATTGTGCTAACTCAGATTTGCAATGTTACCAGGCTTTAAAAGTTGCTTGCCAACCCTAGTTAATATTATAATCTGGCACATTAAGTTTAATCCTGTTGAAGAATGAGAAATTTAATTAGGAAAAGAAAGCATGTGATCTTCCACTATCATGGTTTAGGAGTATTACTGCATCTCATTGTCATGCCTTGCAATTTGCATAGGACTAGAATGGTATGTTGGCAATTTGTGTGTTGCTTTCTTGTTATGTTTAATCTGTGTGATATGTGCTAATATAAACTGTTCCAGCTCTATGAAGAATGTTGTTCCATAAAGAGCTGAAGACCATTTCATTCTTATCTCTAATCAACATAGTTATCCATTATCCTCTGTATATCCTCTAAATATTTTGAATGTCAATTCTCAATGACTATGTGTGTATGACTATGTGTAGTCATACTGCCAGTGGATCTAGAAGGCACTTAATTGAAGGATAGGTAGGGCAACCTATTAGCAACCTCTTTTAAAGGCCGAGTTCCTTGTCCTTCATGTGTTGTGGGCAATTAAAAAAAACCCTGCATTTTACTCCATTAATGTGAATGAAATGCACCAGGAATTATTTTACTTTGGGTTAGCTACATTCTCCAAAACCACATTCTCCACCCTAGACAATTCATCCATTTCTTAACCAAAATTTAAACATATTTTTTCTAATTAAAATTCAGAAAGAGCTTTAAAAAAAGATTATTCCTTGTTTGCCTATCCAACACTTGCTGCACCCCACTTTTCCTTGTAGTTTCAGTGCTGAATTCCACTTGACTTAGATTTGCTTGGGCACACTTGATCATTCACACCTCCTGTAGATCTCCCTGTTTTTTACATGGAGAGAAACTCTATGTCGCTTCTAAGGTACTGGATGAATATCAACATTACAAATACTTGGATAATCCTGGCAGGTAAATTGAAAGGATTTTTTCCCCAAATCCTCTTCAACTGATTAAGTGCATAATATATGAAATTTAGACTCGGAAGTATGGCGGCTAAGTAGTTAAGGGGTATAAATAAGGAGTATAAATCCTTCCATTCCCCACCATCTAGTCAGAGTTGAAGAAGCTTCTTGGATGAGAAGCGAAACGTCTTCAAAGGAAAACCAGAAAGCCTTTGGAACTGCTAAGTAGCTAATTGATGTAATTATCTGTATGCATTTAAAACTGAGTTAATACAGATAGTCTCATCTTATAACCAGAATTATCATTGCTAAGCAAGGTGGTTGTTAAGTGAGTCACACCTGATTTTACAACTTTTGCCCCAGTTATTAAGTGAATCATTGCAGTTAAGTGAATCATGAAGTTGTTAAGCAAATCCAGTTTCTCCCATTGACTTTGCCTGCCAGAACCAGGCTGAGAATATCACAAATGGTGATCCATGACTAGAATTTGGATCATGTGACTGTGGGGATGCTGCAGTGGTCATAAGTGTGAGAACCAGTCATAATTTACTTTTTTCAGTGCTGTTGTTAATCGAAACAGCTACCTGAATTAGATTATTAATGCTAGATAGTAAAATAACTACTTTAGATGGAAGAACTAAGATGGCATTAATTTATTCCTGTATTTTCTCTAATACAAATCCAGGGAAATAAAGCTATTCTGTCTCTTGGCTCTCCATATAATTTTTTTAGTATGCTGAAAAATACAGCTTTAAAATCATGCAGCTTTAAAAGTCTATCCGTTTGGCTCTTTGCTTTATAAACTGCTCTGTGGACACATGATGGAGCTGAATAAGCAGTTTCAGTTTGGTTCAAAATGAGCAAAGAAAGGATAGGGAATGTCACCAATGGAAATAGCATGATGGAAGGATGACCTGCTTAACAAAGTCATTTTGAAGAGAATGTGCTCCAGAAGACATGGATTCAGGAGTTATTTTATTTTTAAGGTACATATAAATAGAACTAATGAAGCTTGAGTACCTAATTTTTATCTGGAATACTATGAATCCAGTATGTCTGTGAGTTTTATGGTTCTTTCTCATTTATCCCATTCAGTAAATGATTCGTTCTCTTTTTGTAGTTTTCATAATCGATCTGGGTCCTAATTCATACAGGAAAAATTTCCAAGTCTTAGTAAAATTATTGGAAGGCCCTTCTGTTTTGTGGTGGTTCATGGAATTACTACAGTAGACCTTGATTTATGACCATATGTTTAGTGACTTTTCAAAGTTACAATGGCACGTAAAAAAGTGACTAATTACTATTTCTCACACATACGACAAAATTGGCAACTATCATGTATTTATGATGGTTGCAGTGTACTGGGGTCATGTGATCACTCTGACAAGAAAAAGCCAGATTCACTTTTCAGCCATGTTACTAACTTAATACCTGCAGTGATTCATTTAACAAAGATTGCAAGAAAGGTCATAAAATGGGGCAAAACCCATTTAACATCTATCTTGCTTAGCAACAGAAATTTTGGACTCAGTTGTGTGCTTGCTTTAATGTTTGGCAAACATTTATGTTCTTAAAATATGCAAGTGTTTCAGAGGAACTAATGCTAGATTTAATTCGCAAGCATTTGTAGTTTGCAGTCACTGTTCAATAGCAAACCAGCACAATTTTTTACTGGATTATAGTGGCATCTGAATATCTGAGATAGCAACATTCATTTTTCTGTTGCTTTTTCAAAAATTAAACATGATTTCTGAGAGCCCCTGTGATTGAACAATCCTGTCAAGATTTACTTTCATAATCCTGAAAAATTACTGTACTGTTTATCTCCTAAAGATGGCTTCATTTCTTTACCACAAAGATCATATCTAGTTTAAGTTATTGGGTTGAAACTGAAGAATAAAAACAAAAGTGAGATTTATTTCAGTTCTATAAGTGAAACTATATTTTTCAGGCCAGCATGTTAAACAGAGAGCGACATTAAGCACCAACTCTTTTGCCAATTCTGCCTGTAGTTATTTTTCTTTTTTTGTCTTGTATTTTTTTCTCTAGATCTTTACTGACGTTTTCTGCAACAGAAGTCTTGATTAATGCCAGATGTATAGCAGAGCTTTATGAAATACAGTGCTATATTTTTAGTGCAGATCGATAAATACTCATCTTTTATTTTTCAAAGTTTGTCTTTCACTGTTCCAAAAATGCCCTCCAGCTGGAATGAATTTACACAATATAAGACTGAGGCAGTCATAGTGATCACGTAACAATTTTACATTTTTATTTAAAAATATTGTATTTTCTTCACTGGGAAGAGAGTAGTTATTCTAAATATATGTTAAGATACACATACATCCTATTTCTTTTAAATTTGCAAGAGCAAGATATATAGGGTTGATTATAATTAGCTCTTAGCTCAAAATTAGCTCAAAAAACAACTTTTTTGTTTTCTGGATGGTGTACAATAAAATTGCCAAGTACAGTTCATCCAATCTTTATTTTCATGTACTAATGTTTTAATACTAGAATACTAATTGTAGGTAACCACCAATCTGAGAGACCCTCTACGTACTGGCCATGCCCGCCCCTGGTTTAGTGAAGAAGAAAAAAGTCATGATATGTCATATGTCATGTGAAAATGTGACATCACAAGTTTGACACCCATGCTTTACAGTCAAAGCTTCATATCCTAAACTGTGTGTGTGTTTATGTAATTTATATTTTACCTTATTTTAATGAACAACTCAAGGCAGCAAACATATCTACTACCCCTTCCCCTTCCTATTTTTTCCACAACAACTCTGTGAATTTAGTTGGGCCGAGACAGAGTATCTGGTTTCTAGCTTTGTGCCTTAACTACTAGTTCTTTACAACTGCAGATTTTAATTATGTGGCACTCTCACAGATAAACAAATTAAACTACCTCTAACATCATAGTGGTCTCTGTGTGTCCATGTTTAAAAAGAAATATTTTGTTTTGAGAAGACCTTTCTATTTTTCTTTTCCTTTGAGAGTATCAGATGCATGATTAGGATTGACGTATTGCAGAAAGTTCTGTTTGCAATGTTTGTCCTACTTTAGATTTAAGAACTGGATACAACCCACGATGGGCCTCCTCTCTATTACATATTCATACTGACTGCTAATTTTATATTTGTTGTACTACCAATAATTGATGTATAGTTTCCCATTTTGAAGCAGGAAAACATCTGAAAATTTCAATTGATATCCTAGATCTGCTTAAAGTGGTTTGAAGAAAAAGCAAAACAATTCTCACAAGTTTCTAAAAAGAAAAATATATAGTTCCTGGCAACATGGTGTGAACCATGCTCTAGCCCATAATTCAGTTATCTTATATACTTATCCACCTATTGCACCCATGGAAGAGAAGGAAAGAACAGCAGAACAGGATAACAGAATAAAAGAGTTGGAAGGGACCTTGGAGGTCTTCTAGTCCAACCCCCCTGCTCAAGCAGGAGACAAATGGTTGTCCACTTTCTTCTTAAAAAACCTCCAACAAGAAGATGTATGACTTGCCAAGAAAGATTTGATTAGCCTTGATTTGGAGTAATTTTGGTAACTTCAATTAGAACTTATTTATTATTATTTTAAAACCTTCATATCCTACCTTTTCCTCACTGTGCTCAAGATAATACATCAGGTTTCAACAATCTTGTGCAATTGATTGGCCTGAAAGTGGTGTGTAGTGCATAGTTGTGAAGTTGGAGATAATGAGATGATTATGATAAAATTGTGTATCATTCTTTTTGGCAGCAGACCACCAAGAACTCCTTAGTTAATGAAGTATTTAGTCTCAAATGAATTTTTCTTTTTTTGCTACTTGTAATTTTTTGACATTGTTTTATGTTCTCTGGTTTCTGTTGTAGTTTGCAATGTTCCTTTAAGTTCAGTGTACCTACAACTTGGTCTTTGTAATGAAATCCAGCAATAGAATTGATGAATTTTCTAGCAATATCACAATATGGTTATACTATGGCGTTTTTTCCCCACAGAACTGTTTTATGTGTGACAGACAAGAAGAGAAAGATTTCTTCTAATTTGGGGAGAGTTACATTAGCCAGGAGTATGTCAGTATAGGATTGTTGTCAACAATATATTAAACCTTATAGGGTTAAGTAAAAAATAAGAATACAGTAATTATGAGAAGACTGCAAAAGCTACAAACCAGTGAAGAAATTGTTTCATACTTTAATTCTCTTAATAGCGCATTGCAAAATGCAATGCCATTACTACAGCTTCAGATCTTTAATGTGTGTTTTTCTTGGATTTGCAATATAATTTGCAGCATAGACATACTGACAGTAACAAAAGTGTTCAGGGAACAACTTAAAATAGAAGGGACAAATGACAGGGAGATATCTGTTCAGTGTTACCGCTCATCTATATGTGGTAGTAGATATTGTTCAACTTGAGAGTGCCAAATTTATAGGAAACATATTTACCTAAACCAAGCAACTAGCAAGTATGGGTTCACTCTTGGCATTTTCTTGTTTGTGCGCCTAAAAATAAAATGTTAAGTAAATACAAATGTTCTCAGTAACAGTTGAAATTTCAGAATAAATGGTTTGGACTTGTATTCTGCTGAGGCTTGCAGGAGGATTGAAGCTTTGTAAGAATCTATATTGATGATACGTCTCCTAAAAGAATGCATGAGATAACTGCTTTAACATGCAAAGGGTTTATATGCAACATAACCAAAATATATACCTGTCAGATATTAGCCTGCATTAGGTTGGGTCACTGTTCCAGAATGTACCTTTGCTAGAAGTCTTGAACCTTTTGAAGGTAGATTTGTTGCTGCCATTTTCTAAACTTTCTCCGTTTCTTTTCTCTAGTATGTTTTCCACCTCTCAGTCCCTTCTACCCTTTTCCTATAGAAGCTCTACTGTTTGTCCCATGCCTCACCTTGGATTCTTCCTTTCCTTCATTAACTTGTATATCAGCCTGGAAAATCCCGTTTTGTCTTATTGCATGTTGGTGCAACTCATCTTGTGGTCCAAAACTTTTGGCAATTTAAGAATAAAGCCTTTTTTAATGATTGAACACAATTAAATGTTATGCGTTGCAAAATTGGTTCACTGGTCTTTTAGTGCCCTCTGTTGGCTAATACGGATGACGACTATTTTGTATCTACAAAAAGCCATTATGGTTCCCTGTCATTTGAGAAAATTGAGGAAGAATGAACTGTCGGTAATACCCCTTCCATAATTATAATAAGTGTATTGTTTGGTTTTGAAGGACAGTGGAAGAGCCACTAGCAACAATCAGATAAACAAGGAAATTATTTACAAAAATGTCTCGGAATGCACCCATACAAATACACACACACACACACACATCCAGACATCTCAATTCACATGGAGGTAGAAGAAGGGAAGTACGTTCAGACCTGCAAGATTCTATTATTGTAACTTTCGTCACCAAAGTAACTTTAGATGTGCAATATCTGTTCCTTCGTCTGGTCTATCTTACAAGATGATAGTAATACAAAAAGTATTTGCCAATTGGTAATGTACCCTTACCTGCTCTGTCATCCTTTGTTGTTTTATGTAAAGAGATTTGGTAATAGTAAAGTTAGATCTAGGCATGAAGGCACAAAGGAGCAAAGTAACATTAAAAAACCCAACCCTACAATTTCTTGTTCATTGAAATGCTATAAAGCTAGGAAATCAGAAGCTGACAGTATTTCCTGGGATTTGAAAACAAAGTAGAAGTAGCATCTGTATAATCTGTATATTGAGTTTTATATCTTTCATTCTCAGTAACAAATTGAAGATAATCACAAATGTAGATATCTTATTGGACTGAGTAAAAAATATAGTGGTAATGTTTTTATTACGAACATGCCATAGTTGTAACCTTAGCTTGTGGCTTTTGAACCACAAAGATGTCTTCATTAGGGCTGCCCACAATGTGTAATGGGGGTGGGTGGACGTGACTGATGATGGAGCAGCTGAACTTGATTGGAAGCCAACTTGACTTGTGTTCAAATCAAGTAGACCATCATATTGTATGTAGTTATACATGGCAGAGGCCAAAATTATATAACATACCATTTACTCCCATACATAATTGCAGCTTTTGCTGATCCTGCTATAGAAGCATCAAGATGCTTCTACTTCTACCTCTACTTTGTTTGCGATCAGACCTACCGGTATCTTACAGGACAACCTGGAGTTGAGACAGAATTCTCAAAGTTTAAAAACTTAGAAAAGGGCTTCTCTATTAACAGAAGCCTTTTAAGTAAGAGATTTGTAATGCTGTTAGTTTTGAATATTTTTAATCGGTGTATTGAATTTTAAATGAAATTTTAGATGATGCGAATCACTTGGCATCCCAAAATGGAAGAGGACTCATACATTTTTAAAATAAATTTATAAACAGATAAGGCCCTTTTTTTAACCTAAACAGTTTATGAAGAAAGGACTAAAAATTCCCAGTCTTTGATCACAAATGTGGTTTCTGGTCCTTTTATTTGTTCAATTATCATTTAATTTTTGGAGTGTTTCTTTACCTTCAGCGCAGTTGTTTTGGGGACAACTGGTTCTTCTCTGTAGCATCAAAGACTGTTTCTGCATTAATTTTCTCCGTAGCTTCTCTTTCTGTACGAGAGCTCCCTCTACTTGAAGATAATTGGTTTTGTCAGAGCTTTGCTAGTTGAACATTTAAAATCCTTTGACTATCTTGTATTAATTTATATTAATAATTATTAGTAGCCTGCTGGTAAGTCTTTTTATACAATAAAATTACTGACATGTAAAAAGAGCATCTTATTAATATTATGTTATATATTTATGCTTATAAAAGTACCACAAAAGTACCTGGATTGGTCACTGTGGAAGCAGTTTGTATCTAACAACAGAGCCTAGTCTTATTATTTTTTTGCACGCATGCTAGATATAGTGACATAAGGATTTTTTCCATTTTCAGTAGACTAAATAAATTATATTATTATGGTAACTGACTAGTACATTGCAAACAGTAACAATTAGAACTCTGCAAGGCATTCAAAGGGGTGCTTTCTGTTGATGTACATAAAATTCATCTAATCATCCAGAAAAAGAGTGATGAGAGTCATTATTAAAGTGTTGTGCAAGTCTCTCTAGAAAACAGTATAATAAGACATGGGCCAGTGGTTTGACTGTTCCGTCATTACAGCTGCATAACCTTTTGGCATAAGAACACTTCTTAAATCTGCCCTCGAAAATTGCTGACGGTAAAATATTAGCACATAGTAGCATAAAAGCTCTGCACTATTTAGGTACAGTTAATCAAAGCACCTAGCTGGGTTGGACATTATTCAATTGGCTTCCTAACTCAGCATATTCCTTATTCTCTATGTGCAATCTGCGATTCCATATCCAGGATCCTTGGTTTGAATGCTGTATTTCCTATTCTTCTCCAATTACAAGGAATTTCCTGTCTTTGTTTCTGAAAATAAATGGTCGGATCTGAACAATCGCAAGTACTCTGATAGCACCATAATAACCTCAGTAAAATAGTAACGAGGTCAGTAAAATATGGATTAAAGAAATAATATTGCAAGATGGAAATTAAATATCTCCATGAGAGATCTTCTGTAAGATCTTTGCAGAGGCCACTCCATAGATCATATCTGGACATTTTGATCAGTCGCAGACTACATCTCTTCAGTAGGCGGTTCTAGCCTGAACTGCGGCATTGGTGGGAGGTAGGGCCGTCCTCATTAGCAGGAGGTGGGGCATTGGTGGCAGGGTTGGGGCATCATGTGGGGGGTGTATTGTTGGCAGTGTAGTGACAGTGAGGAGGTAGCATTAGCAGCCTTTTACAACAGTTCCAGTTTATCATGTGGACCTTTGAGAAAATTAATTATCCAGCCATGCTATAGATCCCTACCTGAGGGCACGCGAGGCATTGCCATATGTCAGCTCTAGTATGCATTCATGTGCTGGACACCTGAATTTCGCCCTTCCAGGGGATGGGGGAGGCCATTTTCGCCCTCCCCAGGCTTCAGGAAAACCTCCTGAAACCTCGGGTGTGTGAAAAATGGACCCAACGAGCCAACCGGAAATTCCTTTCCAAACTTCCAGTTGGCATGTTGGGCTGTTTTTCACCCTGCCCCAAGCTTCAGGAGACTTTCTGAAGCCTGGGGAGGGCGAAAAATGACCCAATGGCCCAACCGGAGTGAGGTCTGCAAGCATGCGTGTGGGAGTAGCACAGGGGTGGTTATGTACTCATGCTTGGGGGGAGGGCATTGCATTATGGGTGTAGGCACACATGTGCACAAGGCCCACTCTGCGTAATCCCCACTTTTGCCATGCAATGTCAAAAAGGTTAGCCATCACTGCTATAGATGAACAGCAACATGCTGTACCTCAGTGAAAGGGCATGTGATTTGCGTAGAGGGTGTTAGGCTTAGAATTAGGGAGTGACTATAACAACCCTATCTGGACTGAAAAAATCAGACTTTTCTATATCTCTTTGCTGTACTCTAGTGATGATCTGGATGTTTGCAACCCTGATACTGTAGCCTTACAGTTCTGCCTTTCTCTGGGAATGGGGAAAAAATGTCTAGTCCTAGGTCAATGTTAACGATCTGGAGTTAAATTGTCCATAAGCTGATTCCGCTGCTTATCATAGTAGCGGAATCTATGCCGATCTTCAATCATCATCTCCTTGGGTGGCTTTGGTAAAATTGTTTTCAATTCAGGCTGACTTACAGCATTATTTTATTGGGGAAAATTGGACGGGGAAAAGCATGATTTTCTGAAGGAAAGGTGACATACGCATATAATAAAGTACTGTATTTTTCCAAGTATAAGATGCACTTTTCCCCCTAAAAGAGGGTGAAAATGTTGGTGAGTCTTATACACCGAATACAGCCATTTTGGCCTCCCGAAGCCCTGTCCCACACATCCAATTTTTGTAAAGAATGAGCCCGTTTTTCGCACAAACAGGGTGTACAGAGGGTTTGGGAAGCCTGCAGAGTGTGCTCCTGGGGGCTGGAGAGGGCAAAAATGGGCCTTTTTTTTTTGCAAAAATGGGGGCGTGTTTGCCCTCCCCCAGCTCCTGCACTCTGCACACCTCCCAAACTCTCTGTGTGTCTCGTTTTCTGCACAAACGGGGCCGTTTTTCACCCATTTTTGTGGGAAACAGGGCATACAGAGGATTTGGGAGGCTTACAGAGTGCTCCTGGGGACCGGGGAGGGCAAAAACTTTATTTCTTACTTACTTCTTCGAAGTCTTGGTGTGTCTTATACACTGGTGCGTCTTATTGTCCAAAAAATACAGTAATTGCTTTTGCATATTTCAAGATGGTTCAGATCTTGATCTTAAATAAAAAATAACAAGGGAAACAACAGAATAATCAAGATAAACTCATTATCACTTATATATATACGGTATCACTGATATATATATATATTTGTTTTTTGAGGTTTTCACGGGTGCCTGTATGTAGGTATTTTGTTGTTCGGGTTCTTTCCCG
>JANHFT010002304.1:109457-136690 GCA_032467955.1 Pseudoxenodon macrops | reverse complement strand
GACCAGACTAAGGACGCTAGCCAGATGAATACCTGGTAGGCAGATTTCCCCCCCTATTTTCCTCCCCAAAAACTCAGATCATCTTATACTCAGGTGCGTCTTATACTCCGAAAAATATGGGTATTTGGTACTCCAGCTCCTGTTTCAGAAAAAAACTGAAATCTGGATTTCCCCCTCTCCTCTGGTCATTTTTGGAAGAAGAAAAAAAAAAACCTTCAAAATAAATCTGACCAGAAACGGAGAGAAAAGAGCAAAAATCTTTCTAAGGTGCAGAGGTGGGCTCCTACTGGTTCAGACTGGCTCTATAGAGTAGGTAGTAAGCCGCTGGTGACATAATGGAACCGGTTCTGGTCTGTGGATGCCATCATCTTTTTTTGGGGATTTTGTTTTGGGGGGAATTTTTTCCCGGGTTTTTTTTTCTTCTGCACATGCACAGAAGCCGAGTTTCCAGCACTGCACGTGCAGCGTCATCTTGTTTTTGGCCTTTTTTGGGGGGTTGTTTTGTAATTTTTTTGCACTGCGCATGTGGCTTGTGTGAAAGTTGCACACGCCCATGAGGCGCGGCCACATGATGCAGGAGGAAGCGAACGGGCAGCAAAGTAAGTTAGAACTCACCCACGGGTGGGTTCTAATTTACCTTGCCAGCGGTTTGCTGACTCCTGCGCCGCGGGGGCGCACCTCACGTGCGGGGGTGCACCTCACGTGCGGGGGGCGCCATGCGCGTGTGCATGTGCAGTAGAAAAAAGCCCTGAAATATTTTTTTTAAAAAGGCTGAAAACAAGATGGCGACGCATGCACAGTGCCGGAAATTCAACTTTGCGCATGCGCAAAAGAAAAAAAATCCGGGGAAAAATCCCCCCTCCCCAAAAAAAGGCCAAAAATAAGATGGTGACACATGCGCAGTGCCAAAAACTCGGTTTCTGCGCACGCACAGAAGAAGAAAAACATCCGAAAAAAACCAATTTGTTTCACACAAAAAAATCCCTAAAAAAAGACGCCGGCGCCCACGGAGCAAAAGAACCGGCTCTGTGACGTCACCAGCGGCCTACTACCTACTCGGTAGAACCGGTCCAAACCGGTAGGAACCCACCTCTGATCTACAGCATACAATATAAAGACTACAACAGCCACCACATAGGAGAAATAGGCAAAACATTGGCAGAATGCATCCATGAAAATCAACTATCATAACGGTCAGAAAACACAATGAAAACTCTTTAATTTTACAACATATAGATAGACTTAACCATAATTTCAACTCGGAAACAATGACTATCCTAGTCCAAAAACGCTAGAGATTTCTTAGCAGCCTAGCACTGTGACTAATTAACCATCAATAGACACACAAATGTAAACAACACCTATATACTGTGCAAGAGAGACAAAAAAAACAGACAAAAAGGGAACAAAAAAACCAAGCACCTTCCCACCATCAATCAACACCCAGATGAGATAGATTAACACCAAGATTAACTTCAGACTAACAATCAAGAAGTAAACAATACACCAATCCAGAAACTGCCAAACAAGCTAACCGTAAACCTCCTAATCAAAGAATCAGCAAAATCGCCCTTCCACCAACGCTGACTGGGCAAACAATTAGCATATAAAATAAAAGCTAACACACTCATTACTACCATGGATGATGTTACCTAGTTTGGTTAATAAAACATCTGCAAGAAAACAAACAAGCTCAGAGAGTACCAAGAACCAAACCTAAGCTACAAATATTCTCTTTTATCGGATTGTACTTTATTTATCAAATTTATTTGCAATGTTTGCAAGGCATACATTGCCACAATTTATCATAATCTTAAATGAGTAAGATTATCATTTGATACATAAAATTATGTATCATTTGATACATAGAAATGCAAATATTATGCAACTTTTAAAGTATAAGGCAATTTAGACTACGTTGTTCTTTCATGGGTCCATAGTGGTTTCTATTTAATTATCAGAACTTAGCTGTGGAGTTCTTATAGCCTCAGATATTCCTAGGTAATTCATTAGTCCCAAAACTTTAAAACATTTAATTAAAAAGTTAAAACTCTACTAAAATATGCTGCTTAAGCCAGTGGAAAGTGCAGATAATGATGAGCTAGGAAACTGCCCTGCTGTTTTCGTTAATTTTAGTAACATAGGAATTTGTGGGCAGAAGTAATTTAAAGTAGACAAAATAAATTAGTGTACCATAAGGTTTTGAGTATAATTTTATACTGCCCATATGTTTATTATTGAATCTAGCAGTTCTTTTCATATTCCTCTGTATTTCTTGTATTGTATATTTCTTCTCAGGACAGGTAGTCCTTGACTTACAACTGCAATTGAGCCCAAAATTTCTGTTGTTAAGTGAGTTTTGCCCCATTTTACGACCTTTCTTGTCTCCGTTGTTAAGTGAAACACAGCAGTTGATAAGTTAATAACCTGGTTGTTAAGTAAATCTGGCTTCCCCATTGACCTTTGCTTGTCAGAAGGTCGCAAAAGGTGATCACATGATCTTGAGCCAGTAACGGTCATAAATATGAACCAGTTGCCAAGCATCTGACTTTTGATCATATGATTGTGAGGATGCTGCAAAAGTTGTAACTGTGAAAATGGCCATAAGACAGTTTTGTCAGTGCCATTGTAACTTTGAACGGTCAGTAAACGAACTGTTGTTAATACTACCTGTATTAACTTTCCATTTTACTTTCTGCACTTCTTTGGAGTAGCCTCGAGCGCAGGAATTCTGGGAGTTGAAGCCCACAAGTCGTCAAGGGGTTATAGTTGCCCATCCCTGCTCTACAAGCTACTTTGTCCACAAGCTGGTTTCTTGCTTTGTCTTCTCTTTTTGAAAAGTTGGGGTTTGATATTTTCCTGAACAGTGACTTTTTTTTTAAAAGGGAGAAAATAAACATAATGGGACTTCTTCTGTGGAACCCGAGAAACTTAACAGAAGTTCAGTATCTCAGTCATCAATCAATAATATTGAGTCATCAATCCTTCTTGCAGCACCAAAGGTTTTCTATTGATTTATATTTCTGTTACAATAATATTTGTCCTATGTAAAGGGCAGGTAGTCTTCCAGGTGTGGACAAGTTTGTTCATATTGGCAAAAATTGGCAACTTGAAAGTTCATTAGTAGACTAGTGCTAGTATGATTGTATAAGATGATTTCAGTAGGTAGCCTCATTTCTTTAAAGTGTGAAATTATATTTATGAATGAATGTTTTTTTTAAAACTAAGGAAATATTATCCATCCATCCATCCATCCATCCATCTATCTGCTACTAATTGGTTCTGGTTTGATGTTTTGTGTAGGACTTCAGAAATGAATCTAAGGAAGAACTTGTTGATGAGCCCGTCTTGGAAGAGCTTGTTGATGAGCCAAACTTGGATTTGGGGAGACAGTTTCAATTTATGCAGAGCGAAACAGACGTTGATCAGGAATCCTGGGAAATGCATGAGATTTTGAAGCCTATGGAGGAACAGCTTGGTGAAGAACGAGAAATGTTAGTGGATGAAGTGTATGATATGGATCAAGATTACGAAAGAGGTCCCTCAGTAAATATGAGGGAAATACCTTCATCTCCTCTGGTGGACTTTGAAACTGAAGGACATTGGGTTGACGAATTAGACTGTACTAAAATGATAGACCTGACTCCTGCAAACGATCTTAATACTGAAGAGGTATTTTCTGATATATATGTATGTAAAGTAAAGAATAAATGAATGGTATTGGGATGTCATATATTCAATCCAATTATTACTATTCTCTTAATTTTAGTGCTTTAAAATTCAGTACCTAAATAGTCTGAAGATCATTAATGATATTCAGGTGCTTTCTCTAGATAACATTAGCAGAATACTTAAAGAATTCATAACAGATTTTGGAAAGCAGGGTTTAATTAATGATATGTCAGTTTTTAAAACCCAGCTTCTGTTAAACTCATCTTTGTTTCCAGTAGTATACAATTAAGCTAATGACTTTCAATTCTGAATTGCCTTTATTTTTCTACTGAAGAATGAAGAAAAGAGTACTAATAGTTCACTATTCCATGGTGTTTCAGTGGAGTACAGCCAAGAAAATCCTATGTTGGATGGTAAGTGAAATGAGCAAGTATTCAGAATAAATAAATATATTTCTAGCCAAAATTATCTATGAAACATCAAGATTTAGCTGGAGTTTAGTAGTTGAAAAGGGGTAAATGTGGGTCTCAAAATATACTAAAAACATTTCAGAATTTGGGTTTAATAGATGTATAAGGATATGTAATTTTGGAGAAAACCTGAATCTGCGTAAGTCCCAATTGACAATCTATTACATGGCCAAATTATACCCCCAAATTATAGTTATCTGTAAGACAGATGTGATTGAGGTTATGAAGTTTAAAGGTCTTATATGTCTAATACCACCACCTTCAAACTGTGGAGAACAGACTGTCTTCCAGTGACAGTGTCTGCACTGCTTGTAGCTTCTAGAACAGTCTCAAGAATAAATTGGCAAGTAATAAAAAGTATATCTTGAGGCTACCAGTGTATGAAACATAGATATTCACATATCTATTTATCTATATCCATATTGACATCTATATTAGATAGCCTATCCAAGAACAAGTTATGCAGAAAAAAAGATTCCCAAATATTACAACTGTTCAAGAAGGGCTGGAGGCTGGAATTACTATCCCATCCAGTTCCCTTCATTTTAGAAGCAAGAAAATATCCAACCACAATTATTCTGTTTATTAATGTTTAACTTCAGCTTATCACCATTTAAACCTTTATTTATGATGCCAGTTGTTTAGCATACATTTCTGAAGTTAGATTGTGTGTGCAGTTCTCATTCCGTACATATAATCAAATCAATTATTTTAAGAATATTGAATTCTTGGTATAATGCAAGAAGTACTAGAATTTGAAAGTTTTCTTCCTGTCTCTTTGTCCTTTCTCTTGGAAAGTCTATAGGGGAGATGTACCTTGAATTTAATTGAAGACAAGTGCTGTTCTTATCACAATGGATGGCCTGATTTTCTATGACTGGAGGATAGAGGAGAGCTGTTCAAGTGAACACTGTTCCCTTTCAAACCACTTAATTGAATGTGCAAAGGCAGGCTGTATGTCTAGTCCCATTCTCTTCTCATTTCAATCCCTGATAAATGCCTGAAAAGAGCTTATTATCATTGAGAACAGAATAGTCCTTTTAGAAAAGGTTGTCTATGATTACTCGTAGTCTTAAATAAGTGCATCTGAGAGCAGAGAAAAATAACAGATCTCTTCTTCTAAGGTATTGCAAACCAAGGTGACCCTAAAGAATATCTATGCACTGATGTTGATCATGAGAAATACAAAATAAAAAATGAAGATATTGATCCTTCCATCTTCCAAGATTCTGCCCTATGTAGGGTAGTGCTGTCCAGGTATGAAGTGATGCTTGCCTAAAAATACATTGATAATTTTGACTTATCTGAAAAGAAATAAATGAAAGAACTATTTTCTCTTACTTATTGTGAGAAATCAGCAATGAGTTGTCAATAATTAGAGTTTTAATACAGTATCCAACTCACTAAGTAGCTATTGGAGGCAAAGGTAGGTATATTAATTTATTAGGGTCAAAGGTATTACAAGATAAAGCAGAGTTATTTCAAGTTAAGCCCAAATCCATGTTGCTGTCTTGACCAAAATATGAAAGTGGTTTGCCATTATTTTTATCATTATTTTTAACTTGTACGTCTATATAAGCTTGGGACAGAGGTGGGTTTCTACCGGTTCTATCCGGTTCTATAGAACCGGTAATAACTTGGTGATGATGTCACGGAGCTGGCCCCATCGATGTCTCCGTAGGTGCCGCCATCTAGTTTTTTGCTTCTGTGCATGCATAGTTTTCGATTGCTCTGTGGGTGCCACCATCTCTGTGGGCACCGCCATCTAGTTTTTTGCTTCTGCACATGCACAGAAGATACTTTTCGATTGCTGCGTGCATGTGCGCTTCACGCGCGCACACGCAACACAACCCTGAGTGAACTGGCAGCAAAAAAATCCGGAACCCACTCCTGCCTTGGGGTGTTCCAGTGGTTTCTCATCTAAATACCAATAGGCTACCACTGTATACCTTTTTTTAACATCATGCAACATTGGCTAGATCAGCGTTTCTCAAACTTAGCAACTTTAGGACATGTGGGCTTCAACTCCCAGAATTCCCCAGCCTGCATGAGAAGCCTTCAACTAAGTTCTATTTTTCTTCTACTTCTTATAGCTAATCATGGTAGCGATGATCATGATGATAGAATCTTGTCTTGCTGCACACTGAAACACATCAACTTCACTTAATTACCTTTCTTTCTGTAGAGATAGATTGTATACTTAATTAAGAGGACAATTGCAGAGTATTTGTTTTTAATAAAGAGTTGGAAATGGTCCATTTTCATTAACGTTTATAGAAAGGCAGAGAAGCCTGAGGATTCTGGGGAATGTGTAATTTTGTTAATTACAAAGAATGGGACGCATGTATATAAATGTTGCCTATTGTATCCATTTTCTTTAGTGAATTGCCTGAAAGAGAAGAAGGAGAAGGAGAAGAAACTCCAATTTTCAGTCACTGGGGACCCCCCCAAATGTATGTTGATAAATATTTCAGTATTTCTTTTGCCTTAATAATAATTTGAAGTGTTGATCATTAAGTATAGGAGAAGAGAAGCAACACGCTTCTATTGCTGGAGGCACTTTGCTTAATTATTGGGTATTTTATACCATCTGGGAAGAGTAGTGTGACAATAGATCCTTGTAGTATGCCAAAGGCAGAATTAATATTTATCAGGTGTTCTGCCGAATGATCTTATATCAGTTCCATTGATTTTTACATAATTTCCTGTAAGGCTGTGTGCAAAATGGAAAGTGTTTTTATTTCAACTTTGAAACACTCATGCAGCATTTGGGATTGGGACATTTGGAATATTTTAGTTGTTTTCGGTCTCAGCAAAAACAAAATCTGGAGGGTTCTTACAGGGTGAATAGGACAATGTTGATTTAGCTAACCCATCTTTTCCTTCCTTTATGTCAAACTCGATTCAATTGAGGGCCGCATCAAGGTTGTATTTGACCTCAGTGGGCACGGTGGACATCCACAGGGTGGGCGTGGCCAGATCAACGTCACTTGTGTCAGGGTTGCCTGTGGTGGCCCGAGAACTCTGCCAGCAAAAATAAGACTCCCAAGCTCCATTTTCAGCTCCGACAGCCTCCTGTAACCCTCTGCCAGTGAAAACAGAGCTCGGGAGGGCTGCGAGTGGGCCTCCCGAGATCCATTTTCGCTTGCAGAGGCACTGCGGGCCGGTATTTGCTGTTTCTTGTGGGCAAGATCTAAGCACCTCGTGGGATGAATCTGGTCCCTGGGCCTTAAGTTTGACACCCCTGCTTTATCTGGATACTGGCGTACCTCCTGATTTTCCCAGTAGCTTCCTTCCTTTATTTCTTCTTAGTCTTTATTTGGAGTCAAACAAGTAGGTAGCAGCTAAAGGGAGATAGGAAGAGGGACATGCTAATGAAAAATGGTTGGATATGCGATGCTTGAACCAAAAAACAATGGAAGGGACAGCTGTGCAACCAGCCAATCCATCCCTGATTTTCCCAGCATCTTTCTATCTCTACCTTGATTTTAGGTCCAGCATATCTACCTGGCCCATTGACCTCCAATCTTCCCTGAGCTACCCAGTCTCCATAGCTTTTTTCTATTCTCCTCCAAACACATCGGCCTGAATCATGGGCGTGCTAGAACTTTTATGTTTCTTTGTGGACATATTTAGATTGCCCCAAACTGGCTATTATTCTATGCATGAAAACTTTTACTCTTGCCTGACTTTAATGCAATACAGTTTATGTTGTAGTTTATATCTATATTCTTGCATATGTATTCTATTCGCTGACTTGCATGATATGCATTGGTTCTTATTAGTAGCTCTTTCAATTAAGAAAATTATATGCCTTTAAAAAAGAAATGCTTAACTTTGAGTACTTTGTAGTAAGGTCCAAGAGCTGTAACTCTTGCTGCAAAAATATTAGTAAAGTTGAGATTATTTCTTCATAAACAGTTTGTAGAATGCTTATTTCCTTTTATTTGATTATCACATTAAATCTTATAAACAAATCTAAGATAATATGATTTGAAACTGAAAAGAAATAATTAAGGAAGCTAACTGTATTTATCTAGAGATTCTAATCTGATTTTCCTGACTGTACATAGAATTGATGCATTCATATAACACAGATAAATAAATATTTTTCACAACAGTACAGTTCTTGAAATTCACATATGAAAATGGCATGTTTCATTTTAAAAGGGATAGATTTCATGGGGCTGAGGGACATTTGGTGTTCAGTGATTGTATTTATTAATGTATCGAGGGGCATGGACTACAGTGAAGAAAATTAACATTAAAAAGCAGGCAGAGATCAGATGTTATGACTTATTTTTATTTTCCTGAAACTTTAAGCTGTTTGGATTTTAAAATGAAATTAATTCAGGGAAGACTGAAATGAAGGGCCCGGGTATCATGCAATCTGCAGCTGTGGTCCACTCTCATTGTGGTCTACCTTACAACAAACCAGAAGTTTTGGATTTCTATAAGGTCACAGAATTTATCAAAAATCATGAAGCTCCCAACTTTTTGTATTCAGAGCATTCTTTCTCCATACAGAATTGAAATTTTTCGGGAGCCCCATATTTCTCTTGGCATCAGTATTGTTGGTGGACATACAATTATAAAACGCCTGAAGAATGGAGAAGAGCTTAAAGGAATATTTATCAAGCAGGTTTTGGAAGACAGCCCAGCAGGAAAAACAAAGGCTCTCAAAACAGGAGATAAAATACTTGAAGTAAGTTCAGAGCTCTTTAAAAGTCTGTAGCTGTCTGCATCTGCCTGCTTGAACAATTTTTAGAGAGATTGTATTGATTACAAATTATAGATTTAGTAAGTAGTAACAGGCTAACTTTAGCTGCTTATCTTATGTGTGAATACAAAATAATGATAATGTAAGATGTAATCGTGGCATTTGAATTTACTGTTTTTTTGTTTTTTGAGTGGGCTGGCCCTTATACTCTATGGAGAACTGCAAATGTCGTTTATCTACATGAGAAGAGATTAATAAGTCCTAGAAACACATGCATAAATAAAGAATTTTTATTTTTGACGACAAGGAGACTAGAAAATGAGCTCACTGTTCATGGGGAATTTCTCTTTGGGGATCTTGTAATGGAAGGTTCCTAAAAGAAATTTATTTCCCATCAGTTATCAGGATTTCTCTGTGGAGTGGTGCAGTCAAGAGGAGAGCATCTTAAAGCCAAAACAGTCAGAGGATAACAGGAAATGCTATTGCTGTCAAAACGCATGCAATATTAGGAAATGCATGGACATAAAGCAAAATGATCAACTTGAAATAGAAGTTTATTAAGCTCACTAAGGAAAATAAATTCAGCCTACTGTTTAATATGGGCTTGAGTTGAATGAATAAACCCAATGTAATTTTTAAAACGTCCAAGAATTAGAACTTTTTAAAAATGTTTAATTTTTGTATTGATCTCATTGAAATATTTCTAAATGTTTTTGCTATTGATTAGATCAGTGATAGTGAACCTTTTTGGCACCAAGTGCCGAAAAGGGGGAGAGAGAGTGGGTGCACGCTGAAAAGGGAGCACTCCTCTGGGCCGTGTCCAGGAACAGGAGCTGCCCAGGGGGCATGCGCATGCTGGAAAATGAACTTCCAGTTTCCAGTGTGTGCATGCACACTGGCCAGCAAGTTTTCCGGTAACTGCCACGCATGCACATGCGCCGATCAGCTGGCCATTGTGCATGCTCACGCTGGAAAACATACGACCAGCTCTTCTGGTTTCCAGCACTGCCACATGCACAAAGGCCAGCTTGATCATCATGTGCACATGTGCGCCAGAAACCCGGAAGAGGAACGAGCAACGCCATGCATGCCAGGCGACATGGCTTCATGTACCACTTTGGGCACACATGTCATAGGTTTGCCATCATGGGATTAGATGTTAGTTGATGCTGTGAGTAACATTTTAATCATGGGGTTATATCTGTTATATTAGCAAAGCTCTTTGGGGTTGTTATTCAGGTCTTTCAGCTGACCGATATCTTTTTCTAGAATTTGGAACAGAAGAATAAAATCTAAATGAGCTCATTTCTCTGCAGGTATCTGGAACAGACCTACAAAATGCTACTCATGAAGAAGCTGTGGAAGCTATCAAAAATGCAGGCAACCCCATTGTTTTTGTGGTGCAAAGTCTGTCAACTCTTCCAAGGGTAAGTTTTCTCCACTTATTTACTTTCTAAAATTTAATTTTGACGGAAAATGGATTCCACCATGGGAGGGGGAAAAAAGATGGACATCAGTCTCTATCTAGACAACTCCATTTCTTAGAAATAGTTTTTGTTTGCTTTCTTTTCATTTTTCTCTTTCTCTTCATTTTGATTCAATTTTTTTTTTTTTGTTAGAATATGTCCATCCATTCATTCACATTTGTATTTTGTAGATAATTTCAGTAACAAACCTCAAGAAAAAGAAAGGTGACAAGGATCAAGACACAGAAGAAACTGAAAAGGTAGGTGCAGTCTCTCACTTTCCAAAACCAGATTCATAAAATAAGTCATCATTTTAAAACAATCCAAGATTTCTTTAAATGGAAGACGGCAATAATATTTGAACGTACATAGTAGACTATCAGACATGTTTTGAAAAGATAAATAAAAGTTACTTCTAATTGCCCTTGATCTTTATTACTGTTTATGCTATTATATGTAAACGTTGAATAACATTAGAAGCAACAACTGTAGCGAAGAGGAAATAGGTCACCTGTGAGTGAACTAAAAATAATAAAGAATTACAAAGCCAACAGGTATCTGTTTAGAAGTAAGTGCCAATTACTTCATTGGAAAGTAAGTGCCAGTTAGTTCATTGTTCCCTTGTTAAGTGGGTTAAAATGAAATAAATCCTCTTTGTAAAGGATTTTCTAAAAATAGACCACATCTAAAATAAATATAATCTATTTTAGATGTGGACTATGTTCTAGAGTGGTCCAATCTGGAAACGGATCTATTCTAAACTTTCCTAATAATTCACATTAGGCAAGTAAAAACATATTGGTGGTGTTTTTGTAATAAAGTTTTTATTAAGAATTTTAATTACAATAGTAAAAACTAATACAAACTATACTTAGAGAAAGCTGAATGAAAAGAAAGAATAGATAGTAGATGAGGAAAAAGGAAAATTTTATATATATATATATATATATGTTATATGTTTATATGTTATAAAACAAAATATATAAAAAAGTTATTTCCAAGTTTCATTACAATGATAAACAAATTTAATAACTCTTCATTCTCCTTTAAAGTTAAACATATATCTCTTCCTCCATATCCTGTCCATTATCTACAAGCAAAACTATAAAACATTTACTTTTCAATCCTGTTGTCAGCAAAAGTCAGGCGTGAAAGACCAGATCTACACATAAAGATTTAATTAAACTGATTTATTGCTAATAAAACCCTATGCATAGGAATCTTCTCAACTAATTGTTGGCACGTGCTTAGAGTTAGATCAGGGTCAATGGCACTCAAGGGGAGTGGGACTTACTGGTAGTTATCTTATGACTACTTAGGGATTCTAAGGGATTTACTCTGCCAGCCCTTCTCCTACAAAAAAGTCCATGAAAAGATGTCAGAACATTGCTAAATAAATAAATACCATTTTAATTATGATCAAATGAATCAATTTTATATTTTTCTTTTCACTTCTAAAAATCTTTGATTCAATCAAATATTATCACATGATTTTATTTCTCTTCAACTCTTTTTTATCCCATTGCACAGATTTCTTTAAGGCTTTAACAAGCTTCTTTTGTAAATCGGGGGGAAAATGCAGGTCATTCTCTTGAGATATCATTTATATTTCCATTTTAATTTTAAAAACTTCAACTAGTTCCTTTTGTATGTCCAGTAAAGTGTCCTTTTCCAAATCATTCTCTTGGCCTGTATTTATAGTTATAGATTCTGTACTTTATCTTGTCAGATAAAATTTGTTATCCATATGTCAATCCTTTATTAACATCTTTTAGACACAGCCTATCCATAGAAATAGACAACTTTAGTGATAGTGCTGATATTGAAGTTACTAACTTCCAGCTCCATTGTTCAAAAAAAGTATTTTAATATTTATGATATTATAACATTTTTTGTCATTTTGAAAGTCCCAGTATTAACCAAATCATATATGCTTTTTTCCCTACTGTTTAAAATCTTTACTCGCCTCTAGTGTCCAGTATCTAAAATCATCTTATCTTTTGTCATGACTTGCAACAAGCAGGAGAGCAAGAATTCCTTCAAGAAGTTATTTTTATACCGTAGTTAGTTCCAAAATATCCAAAATATTACAGTAAAAGTCAATATTCCAAATTTATCTTGATTTGTAATCCATTTGTAACTTTCTTAGATCAAAATTTGATTTAGCTTTTACTGCTTATTTCATATTCCTTAAATTCTTAAGCTTGTAATTAATATTTTGTTCAGAGTTGAAGATAAACTCATCCAATGAAGACTTTTCAAATTTATCATTCTGAAGAACTATAATAGCTTCAAAATAGTTACCGTAATAGGCAATTTCTGAAAGTGATTAAAAGTGAGGTTTGCAAATTTAGTGTCCTTTAAAAGTCTCGTCAGGTATTGAGCAAAATGGTTGATCTCCTTATCTCTAGCAGTCAAACTCATGGAAAACTGATGTCCTATGTATCCTTGCAAGGAGCAGCCATCCGAATCAAATGTGGGTGATCTCCTGCCTTCTCTTTATCCAGAGAACTTGCAAGGAGCCAGTATACTCACAAGTTCCAGAATTGCAGAGCAATCCATCTTCAATTCGCCATATCTCCCCTGAAAGTCCCAAAAGTAAAAACAAATTGTGAGGTAACATGACTGAAAATATAATTGATTGATTATTGATAGATAATCACTTCTCTTCAACAAGGCTAGGATCTCTCTTGACTCTCCATAAGAAAATTAATGTAGGCTAGGATGAACCTTTACAGCTTTTGGTTTTCCTTTTAAAAAAATGGAAATTATTACTTTCATGGTGTGTGAAACGAAAAGTTCAGATGAATGTGTCTAGCTTTGTATAACTAATTGGGAGCAGGGATGATTTAAACAGTCACATTTCATTTTTCCGCTCTCTTTTTCTGTATTTTTAATCATCTTGCCTGATGCGGTGTTCTCAGGGATTTGAGAGCTTGCATACTAGTTTATAAATCTTGAGCTGTACTAATAAATGTACTGCTGTAATATAGATTGGATGAGCTCTCCTTTCCCAAGTTTTTTTTTTTAATAGTTTGAATAGTCAAAAATTGGTTGAAATGATTGGAAAACCATTTCTGATTTTTAAACCAGTGTGCATTGATGGATGAAAATAAATAAAATGCTTGAAATTGCTAGTATCCTACTGGTACTCCTTGACTTATGACTACAATTGATCCCACAATTTCCGTTGCTAAGACAGTTGTTAAGTGAGTTTTGCCTCACTTGACAACCTTTCCGGCCACTGTTGTTGAATGAATCACTGCACTTGTTAAGTTAGTAACATGGTTGTTAAATGAATTTGGCTTCTCCATTGACTTTGCTTGTCAGAAGGTCTCAAAAGATGGTCACATGATCCCAGGACAATGCAACCACCATAAATATGAGCCAATTGCCAAGCATCTGAATGTAGGTCACATGAAGATGCTGCAACGGTCGTGTGGAAATGATCATAAGTCCCTTTTTTCAGTGCCATTGTAACTTTCAGTCACTAAACGAATGGATGTAAGTAGAGGACTACATGTATTTAAAGGAGCTACTCTTCAGCAAAGAACATTTTATCTTTTACATTCCTGGCAGCAGGATCAACAACAGTATTTTTTCCACTGTAGGTTTCTGTGAGGTCAACCATAAAGTTTCACATTGATGACTTTGCCTCCAAACTCTAGTTTGCTGCAAGCAAAATGGGCAATACAATACATTTTACGAGGACGGACCATTAGTAGCGTAATGCAGCTTTTTTTTGTATCTGTATGTTTACGCCTAGAGAAACAGAGTACCATTCTTTTGAGTCCTTCAGAAGAGCTATTTTTTTGAGAATATGAAAATCTTGCTCTCTGTACCTCCTACAGAAAGAAAAATGGGAGAAACCAGGGAGTCCAACAATAGCTGCTACTTACCCAGAACTGCAGATTGGAAAGTTGAGGCAAAAGTACTAGGCAACAAGGAAACAATCCTTACCTGGCTATTTTCTATTCAAAAACATGACAAATATAAATCTGGGCATCAGCTTCTTTTCTAATTTGTTTTTGTTATCTAGTGTTTGTGTTACTCCATTTGAACTACCTTGAACTGCCTTCTGATTATGTTCTTTGAAACTATGTTTGCAAATAATTCAGCCACTCTTAATAGCAAGACAGCTTTGATTATGCAAAATCTGCTGACTGTACCTTAATGCCTCGCATGGTTTTCAATTGGGTGAATCCAACTGACTTTTAAGAACCTTCCTCTAATCCATCCTTCTCAAGATGCTCATCCAGATGGCCTAGAGGAGCCAAGGAAAAGTATTCTTACAATGTTCTGATTTTTCTTTCTCTTTACAATTGTGGGTTTTTGTCTGCCAGATATATTTGTGAATTGATCGCAGGTAGTCTTTAACTTACAACCACAATTGAACTCAAAATTGCGGTTGCTAAGCGAGACAATTGTTTAATGAGTTTAGTGCCCCATTTTATGACAACTCTTGCCAGAGTTGTTAAGTGAATAAGTGCGCTTGTTAAGGTACTAACATGGTTGTAAAGTGAATCTGGCTTCTCCATTGACTTGTCAGAAGGTTGCAAAAGGTGATCACATGACTCTGGGACACTGTAACCATCAGAAATATGAGCCAGTTGCCAAGCGTCTGAGTTTTGATCACATGACCATAGGGATACTGTAATGGTCCTAAGCATAAAAATTATCATAAATTACCTTTTTCAGTGTCGTCGTACTTTAGAGTGATCACTAAACAAAAGGTTGTAACTGTACTTCTATTCTTAAAAGCTACAGGTTGGAGCTGTGGAAAGCTTCCTGTAGTTTATCTTGAGACTTTGTTTGATGCCTCTTGTAGAGAAGTTCCCTTTTTGGAATGACTCAGTGGTTAAAGATGCTTAGCTTGTCAGGTGGAAAGCTGACAGCCCAGCTGCACACTTGGGTCTCAAAGCTGGGAGGATGACCTCCCTTTCCTGTTCTATCTCCTGCCTATCTAGCAATTTGAAAGCATGCAAATGTGAGTGGATTAATAGGTACCACTTGGTATCTGTTCCATGTGCTTCTGACGTATATCTATGCTGACCACATGACCATGGAAAATGTCTTCAGATAACACTAACTCCTTTGTCCAATAGAATAGAATGTTTTTATTGGCCAAGTGTGATTGGACAAACAAGGAATTTGTCTTGGTGCATGTGCTCTCAGTGTACATAAAAAGAAAAGATACATTTGTCAGGAATCAGGAGATGCAACACTTAATGATAATCCGGGTACAGATAAGAAATGTAGCTGAACACTAAGCCCTAGAGTCGGACACAACTGGACAGGGAAACTTTTACCTTAAATGTTTATATGGATTTCCTCAAGTTCAAGGTATAAGTTTTAAGTTATAGGATACCCCTTTTCTTCTTCTTTAATACTAATACTGTGGTGTCATCACAATAAGCTTTTTCTTACATCAGGAAGAGTGTTTAATCACCCTGGAGGTAATTGACTACACATTTTTGCAGGAAGGTTCTTCCCAAGGCACACATGCACTTTCAGCCATTAATGGTATAAACATACCCATGCAGACTGACTCCTGGAGCTGTGCTTTGAGACTGTCTGTATGGGGGCCTCCATGTAGAAATTATTTATTTGTGTGTTTGTTGAAGAAATACCACTTGTCACTGAACTGGCTATATATATCATGTCTGTGAAATAATGCAGACTACCAGCTAGTTTTAACAGCCATTTCATTGTGAAGATAGTACTCAACAGATTTTCCCCCTGTGAATAAAACTCAAATACTGCCCTGCATGAGCCCCTCGGCAGAGATTGTAGTGCTAAATTATGCAGTATTTCGGCATTCGTAATATGGACAAGTAGTTGTATGGGTAATGGTTTCTTCTCTACATGAATGATTCCGTCCCTGGAGTACTAATAGTGCAAATGGGTGTTAAGTTCAAAAGCTAATGGAATACATGACTTCTGGAAATAATGATATCAAATATAAATAGGATGTCATTTCCCCAAACATATTCCAGACAATGTTGGATTTGATTAGCTGGAGAATGACAAATAGGAAAAAGGCCATTAAAAGGGTGGTCCAATACATTATTGTGTAGATATTCTTCAGTTCAGTGTAGAATTATGTTCTGCGCTGGTTATTTCCATAGAATAGGGTAAAACCTTGATTATGGCTGAGTGAAAACATAGACATTTCCTAGAGAGGAAGTTGAGTCAGGAAAATAATTATTTTTTCCTCTAGACTCTGAAGACTGGATTTAGTGGATTCAGTGGATTTAAATAACACAGCATACTCTGAGAAAGCCAACATAAAATAATCATCTTCATAGCGCATATGAAAATAGTATTCAGATAAAGGTTAAAGTGAAAACAAAACAGAGCTGCATCCAAATTGAGTGGATTGACTCATTGCAGATTAATTTTTATTGTCCTCATTAGCAGCTGTTGCCACAGCAAACAGCAACACAAGGCTGAAGTCAAACAGGGTTAGATCTGGTTAGCATTTAGAAGGAAATTGCAGCTGGACATTAGGCTGGGAAGTAAAATAACAGCCAAGATGAAATTGGTTGTATATGGTTTGTTCATATACAATCAACAGAAAGCTGACTGACTGATTTTGGCCCAATCCCTCTCTTTCAGGCGGCCCACCTCACAGGGTTGTCATTGTGGGGGGAAACAGGAGAGGGAAGTTATTTATAAATAATAATAACGGGATATTTAATAAATAATTACATTAGAATTAAATATGATAGAGGTTTTAACTTTTAGCTTTAGAATTCATTAACCCTTTTAATCCGTTGTTTTTCAACTCCTAAACTTAGGTAGGATAAATTGGATAGAGTAACGATTGGTTTCCTCCGCTACCTAAATCGTGGAAGCTTGTTTTTATTCTCTTTATTTTGATGCTATTTTTGTCTTAACAAGATGACATTTATTTTATCCTGATTTGCAATCGCTTTCAGTTTGAACTGCCCTTCCTTTTTTTATTGCCAATTGCAATTTTTCATTTTATTTCCTCCCACATTCAAAAGGCATGCTTTTACAATAAATGTCGATCGTGCACATAAGACTGCAACTCCGTATTTGCAAATGTCTTTTTTTTTTACTGCTATACTATTACTATAGTAATATAGTATTGTAGAAAAAAAAATCTTTTTATAAATGACATGCAAAACCGTGGCTCATGCCATATAAAGCAGCATTTTTCAAGCCATTTGTGTTTGTCTCGTGACATTTGGCACTCACTGTTTGTTTACTAAAATGCATTTGCCTTTAGCGATGTGATCGTAGTTGAGCTAATTCAGCCCTACAGGACAGCTCACAAATGACTGGAGCCTGAGAAACAGATGCTTGGTTGTGTCTACTGGAGTCCTCCAGTTCTCCTTCTTTAGGGGGATATGTATCACTATATGCACCATTATCGAAAATGCCTTTATTTATGCGAGGTAATGAGATTTTATTGTGAGTTTTATGATACATCACTTGTTAACCAGAGGTAATACTGAAAATAGCGTAGTCTGTAATGTTTGATGGAGCTTTATAATCTGTCTTTTCTTTCCCTAAGTGCCTTGAAAGCTGTAGATTTATTTTATAAAGCATTCTGGTCCTTGGTGAAAATTGTATTTTTACATTTATGTTGTCAGTTAAGCGCTGTATTATCATTGTTGTTTTGGTTTAAGGAGACATTAGCATCTTAGTATTCCTTGCTTCTAAAGAGCTAATATAAAATCAATTATAATATTTTTTTCATGTGGACAAAAATGTAAAATTTATTCAAAAGAAGCCCAAAGTCTATGAAACCGGAAGCTTCTTTTGAAAACAGCATTTATAAACTACACATATATAATGGATTCTTTATCAGAACTATCTGAAATCTATAGGCATAATATGAAAGGCTGTTTTTTTCCTTCTTTTTACAAGAAAAATGGAATTCCACCACCCATGAAATTGCCACCACCTTACAAAGGAGCAAGGAAGTCCAGCTCGGATGATCCAGAAGAGGAAGAGGACGAAGAGGACGAAAATACTTTTACAGAAGGTAAATTATGAAGTATTATTAGATCTGTTGAATTGCTACATTCGGAATTCTTCTTTGGGGCTCTTACCTAAGGAAAAGTTGCTTGTGGTCACCATATTTATAGAATTGAACTTTTTGTCAGAATATGAGAATTTAGAATTCCGATGGGAAAGAATGCTGGAAAAGACTTGAGAAATAAGAGGAAGTATTTTTTTCTACATAGTCCCTTGTTAAACCAAGGGGATTATACCAAAAGATCTAGAGAATTATTAGAATTGAATGTGGAAAAGTTCCTTAATGCCATAATATTTTAGAGCCTTTTTCCAGGAAGTGTGGACAAAAATTAGTTAAGATAGAGATCGTGAATATGCTACTTCTCAGTAAACTGTTTAACTATGCATAATCAGCATTGAGGGTAAGTAGTTCTGGAAATACCAAGGTTCTATGACCATAATCATTTTTTTACATGTGAATCATTTTGAAATTTCATGATTGTATTTTATATATTATGCAAATATGTTATATATATAATATTTATATATTCCATACAAATATGTAAATAAAACATTTCTATAATGTATTTATGAGGGTAATAGTTTCTCCAGCTCATGTGATCACTATTTTAAACCCTCCCGGTTAGCTTACGACAAGTAAAAGTCAATGGGAGAAACCAGATTCACTTAACAACCATGTTTCTAACTTAACAACTGTGGCAAGAAAGGTTGTAAAACGGGACAAAACTCACTTTACAACTGTCTTGAGTAGTAACATAAATTTTTGGACTTAGTTGTGGTTGTAAGTTGAGGACTACAAGTACATAACAGTATAACAGAGTTGGAAGGGACCTTGGAGATCTTCTAGTCCAACCTCCTGCTCAAGCAGAAGGCCTTACACCACTTCAGACAAACGGTTATCAAATCTCTTCTTAACAACTTCCAGTGATAGAGCACCCACAACTTATGAAAGCAAGCCGTTCCACTGATTATTATTTTTTATTACATAGTCCTTTATTAAGCTACCAAAAGATCTGGAGAAGGTTACCAATCTGGATAGCTTTAAAAGGAATTAAATAAACTTAAAGAGCAAACTTTCTCAACCCTTTTCCCTGGAGAAATCCTTGAAATAATTATCAGATCTCAGGGAACCTCCTGCCTAAAAATCTCCAAAAAATATGAAAATGTCACAATACTGTTTCTGCCTAAGCTTTACAATCAAATTTTTATAACAATGGCAAAGTGGCTGCTTGGAACTGAGTTGCAGCACATAATAATTCCTATCGATGCAAAAATAAACATTGCTTTTTAAACTTTGGGTACCATAGTTTTGTGTGGTGCACAAAGTTTAAAAAGCAGTGTTTCTCTCTTTGTCTGTTTATTGGTCACAATTTCTCATGGAACCTCTAGGAATCTCTTGCAGAGCTCTTGTGTAATTGAGAAGGCTGGTTATTGAGGATTAAACTGCAGTTGGTGCTAGTAATAGTTGTATAATATTTCCAGTATCAAAAGCAGCATGTCTCTAATAGAAGAGATTATTTGTAGGTCAGGGTAAACTGTGGAGTTCTTGGTGCTTGAGCTTGGTTGTTTTTTTTTGCAGATGTTTCATTACCCAATTAGATAACATCATCAGCGCCCTGATATGTGCTGATCATATTACTGGATAGTGAAACATCTGCAAGAAAAGTGTTCAGAGAGCAACAAAGATCCCAAAGCTTGTCTCTGAATATCACTTGCTTGTGTGTACTAGAGAGGACTAACTTTGTTGCCTTTAAGTAAAGTTATTTAAGGCACCTTTTTACTCTTCATAGTTTATGAACCAGTTTGCAAAATAAACAGTCAAAACAATTAATCTGTTACTGTTTGCCTTTTCCTCTAATTTTTTGCCCAATTTTAATCGAAAGTTCCTATTATGCAATTAAAACAACAGATTCATTTCAGGAAAAATGCAAGCCAAATTAATTTGGCAATACCAGCAAAAAAGGTGGCATGGTTTCCTATTAATCACAATGGGAATGCGATGTTGGCTTTTAGGCAGATCCAGCATAGCTCTAAAGTTAAAATGCTGTCTTTCCAATAGATGTCACTGCAGTCATTAACAATGGTGTTTGATTTTCTTACTGTATCAGAAAGCATTTCAATCCATCAAACAAAATGACAATCAAAGAGCTTTTAATCGGGATCCTATAACATGTCCTTTAAGGTTTTCAAATCTTGTTCTGAAATTAGATTTCCTACATGATATTTCTTTAAAAATCTATACATGTTACTATACATTCTCATGGGTATCTGTGCACAAATTTTCTCCTTTCTACAGATTTTAAACCTATTGGTTCAGTACTCAAATACTGAAAATGCATTTGACTGTAAGAAATGTAAGTGTAATAAAGTCTGAGAATGACTGTAACCAATAATTTTTCTTTGCCTCTGCCAATGCATTGAACAGATGTTGCAGATGTGGCTCTCTGCAGGCATATTACAAAAGATGTGCTTTCTAAATGGAAAGAATGTTAAGTAAATATTGCATATTGATACATACCAACTCAGCATTCTTGTAGTTTTATTTAATTGCCATATAAAATAAATAATTTTAAATATATTCTCACTGTTTACTGAAGAGGCATTAAATGGATTTGAATCTGCTTGGCAATGATAAGGATTTAGAGCAGACAGTTTTCCTGAAGATATAAACATAATCCCACACTGCAGCTCTGATCAAGGGAAAACTAAAATATAATACTTAGCCAGCTCTTCTGGGCTGGCAAGCACTCACAGATTATTAGAATCAGAAACAAGCATTTATATATACTATACTGTATATGTGTGTGCACCTGACTGGATGTTACAAACCATTTATCTGCAATTAAGAGTGGGTCATTAAGAATCAAATCAGCTAGATTCGCAATCAGGAAAAAGGGCAGTGTTGTTTCAAAATGATTTCTGTTTCATAGGAGAGATGCTAGTTGAATCGTAGTGATTTCCAGCAATGCAACAACAATACAGCAGCAGTAGCAACAGCACTAGAGCCTCGGTGGGTCAGAGATGGGAGACCAGGAATTTCTCTAGTTGTGCTTGCAGGCTTGCTGAAGGATGTAACTCTTTGCTTGTGGGCAAGACTGAAATTAATTCCGATCGGTCACATATCATAGTGGAAAGAAAACTGACAGATTGCCCTTAAGGCGAGGGAAATCTTTCAAGCAGGCCCAAGGTCGTCAGAAGAAAGACAGAGCTCCGATTCTCTCTCTGTGTTGTGTGGTGAGGATTGGAGCTGCTCACAGCATTTGAATGTTTGTGCGGAATGCAGATACCTACAATTGTGTTCTAATGCAGCAATGGTGTTAGGGGGTTTCCCAGGTATGTATTAAAGCATCCAAGAATGCATTCTACTTTTTTTTTTTCATTGCCTGCTTTCAGCATTTAATGATGAGTGAAAATGAAACACGAACTGGATGTGGCATTCTTTCTCCTGTTTGAGTTATTTGCATGTCGGAAGAGTTGCTGGTTAGAATGAATTCTGCTTTTAAGAAGGCACCAGCTAAGTTTAAGTTGGAAACCGTTAATGGAATGCACTGAACGGCTGGGAAGCTGACAGCATCAGTTAATTGTTGTGTTTGATTAAAATAATAGAAGAACTTAATTATTCTTAACGTTATTGGCACGCAGGAACAGATGTGGTTGCCTTACACTAAGTCTCGGAAGGCAATAGGAAAATGTTTAGCATGTGATAAGAAGCTGCTGTTGAAATTTTGTTCAGCGTTTTTATTCTGTAGGGGCAGCAGAATGTAAGTGTCAAAGGAAAACATGCTCTTCTTCACAAAGAGTGATAATAATGTTACTGTATTGCTTGCTTGCTGTGAACTGTGAATGTAAATCAAGTGCTGGGGGGAAATTCTGAATGTAAATCAAGTACTGGGGGGAAATTCTGAATGTAAATCAAACGCTGGGGGGAAATTGTGTTGGTATGTGTCTCTGTGTATACATTCATACACATATAGAACACTATATATGTACCAGTTCTGAACTGCAACAGTCCAGATGACCAACAGTTGACAGCAAAGATTACAGTTTTCAATATTTCTTTGCTGCCCTCTGGTTTTTTGCTTTTTGATACCCTAATCCAAATGCACACATCCGTACATATATCAGGAATGTGAATTTGGTGAAAATCTTTAATTATTGATGACAGTGATTGTTTACATGGCACCTTTATACTTTACATTCTGAGTTAGAAATATAAAACTTTATAAGACTCTAGACAAGAAGGGAATTAGGGCAAAGAATTTTTTAGTGAGCCTACCACTTTATAATGGAAGAAAATTTAATGTCATTTCAGAAACTCATAGTACGATATAACAGATTGTGAGATAGGGTGTGTGAGCATATATCATATTTGGGAATATTTTATAGTATATTGTTATAATATAAAACTGACTTCCATTACTACATGCCATAGGTTGTTTTTAAATTGATGTTTAACACCCAAATAATGTGTTTAGAAATAATATTATCAAACTGCAAAATAGAATGCAGTAATACTAGGTTCTAGTCAACAGATGTATTCTAATAAGAAAACCCACCATGCTGTTTGCTTAAATTCTGTCTAAAATTCACTGTCATATTTCCTCTGTTGAAGAATATGATCAGTAACTGTAGAAATCAATAATCTGCTTTTTTAAAATCTCAAAGTATTGATAATACCTTCAGAAATTAGCAGCACCCAATGCCACCACCACTGCAAAAGAAGGAAGTGTACTGTCTCTTTCCAATATCATTTTAGATTTATCATTCAAATGTAAATATGTATATATTTGAAATGCATTGGGGGAAGCAGCTTAAAACTAGTGGGAAAGTGTCAGTTGCAGAAAGGGTTAAATATTTGTTCAAGGTTGTAGATAACCATAGCAACTTTATTTGAATGGCACCAAAATTGGGAAAGTGTTGATACGTAGAGGGAGGGGCTCAGAATGAAGTAGTTGCAATATAGAGATTTATTCAGGGATATTTTTATGGAACACTTTTTTTTTCTACAGCTCTGAAGCCATCTTTCTTTTGCCAGCTTCTCCATCCACACCAAATTGGTTTTAGTTCAAGTTCAAATTGGTGGTTTGGTTCAAGCTTTTGAGAACTACCTTGCTGTTAAATAGATGGAAGCTGTCCTAACTGCCTTTATATAATTTCTTTCCAAGGTTGGACTGCCTTATTACGTTTTGCATACTTTGTTGGGGGGAAGAAGAAAAAAAGAGAGAGTATAACTGAATGTACCTTTATTCTAGAGGGGAGCATTTTGGGATGTACCAAGAGACAGATCAAGAGCCTAATCAGCAGATGTTTAATGAGCTGGTGAGGCATCGAAACAGTTTGCCTAAAGAATCTGGTGTCTGGATGTGTAATAAAGTGTGTATAACATTTTGATAACTGCATCATTGAGATTCTGTGTAATTCACAGACTTAGTGCAATTGAGGCAGGCCCTGGAGAAGAAGTAGAGATGGGTCCCCCTTGGATCCTTTCATCTTCTTCCTCCTCCCACTGCATATTTTTGCCACAGAAAAACTCCCCAGTGAACTTGCAAGTGAACATTATTAGTCTGCCCTTTTCTTCATTTGAGTCCTACACAAAAAAATGTCATAAAATTCCATCGGCTTTCCCAGATGTGGAAGCACTACTACAGGTCTATCTGAGTTGAACGATAATAAATAGCCCCGGGGAAAGGACATTTTCACAGTTGTAGAAGAGCAAGATTGAACAGGGGATACCAAAGAGATAAAACTGCTTTCTGAACTAAAAACTATTTGCGTCAAAAATAGCACATTTCATGCTTCTTGTTTAACGGTACCATCAATGACTTTGCTTTCCAAAATTCATGAAGGAAAATGTTCTACGTCTATATGAAATGCAAAACAAAGTGCAGATTGTATGGTTTCTTTCTATTTATTGATGATTAACTTTTTACAGTAACTCTTCTTGTTTTTATATATACCACATCTCTGAATTTCTTAAATTGGAATTTATAATGTAGTTTCAATTAAATAATTTTTTTGGGGAAAAAAAACTGTTTTTGCAATCAGTACTGGCAGTATATATGCCACTTACCGTACTTTAAAGACCTAAAATTATTTATGATAAAACTATAATACTTGTACATCAATCTACTAAAAAGAAAGTTAGATTAAATAATTAGGGATGGTCAACATAAAAATTACTGTATAGCACGACATAACAAATTCAAGGAATAAATATCTTTATAAGAATATGCGTTTAGAGTATTTTTTTAAAAATACAATTCCTCATTAGAATTTCTTTCAATCTAAGAATGTTGGCTCTGAAAATGCTCACCTACTTTGCCTCTATCTTACACATTTCATAAACCTATTGCAGGTTGCCTATTTTGTTAGTTGATAGAAACAAAAAACCTTGAGTGTATGTGTTGTTCTGGGTTATTCTAAGATAAGATTTTTCAATGGAACAAAAATTTTAAACCACAAGAGGTTAAATTGCAGGATTTTAGTGTCTGCCGTTTAGATCTTATAAATTATAATCCTTAAATTAAAAATTAACAGATTAACAGAATTGGAAGGGATCTTGTAGGTCATCTAATACAACCTCCTGCTCAAGCAGAAGACCCTACACCATTTTTGACAAATGGCAGTCCAATCTCATCTTGAATGTCTCAAGTATTGGAGCTCTCATAATCTTCGAAGGCAAGATGAGATTGCTCTCACTGTCAGAAAGTTCCTCCTTATTTCCAGGTTGAATCTATTCTAACTTCTATTCTAACTATAACTATAGCTAACTATTACTATAACTAACTAACTATAACTAACTTCTATTCTAACTATAACTATCTTTTATTCTATTCTAAATTCTAACTTCATAGTCCATGATTAGCTTTCTAAAAACTGAACATTCATTTCAAGTGAAACTTAAAAAAAAAAAAACCTGTTAGATATACAAAAATTGGCCCTGTAATGATCAGTGTAAATCAGATTCTGAGATGAATAAATACTGAATTATGAATATGCACTGTTAGATCAAATAGATTCTATGTATGTTTCCTTTTATTTCTGCAGATTTGTAAATGATTATCAGTGCAAACTTTTAAAACTATTTACTTCCATTAATTAAGACATTTAATAATGTTTTATAAATTGCTACGTACAATATAGTACTGGAAAGCATACTCAAAAACTAAATGTTCTTAGCAATGTCTCCCTTGACATCTCCCCAAACCTATTTTAACATTTTTATGCTGTTTGATAATAAATATGGAAACTATAACCTCTATGTGTGTGTCTCATATAGATACCTGAATGTGTTCATCAAGAATAAAATGGTGTCTGTTTGTAGCCAACAGTTGTCTATGGAGATTCTCAGTCATCCAGGTCATGTCTGCCCCAAATGTGCTTTATCAAGAAGCAACTGGGCTTTCTTATTTTTCTTTGAAGACGTTTAGTTTCTCATCCAAGAAGCTTCAGTGAAGAGAAAGAAGCTGAAGAAACTTCTTGGATGAGAAACAAAACCTCTTCAAAGAAAAACAATAGAATAGAATAGAATTCTTTATTGGCCAAGTGTGATTGGACACACAAGGAATTTGTCTTTGGTGCATGTGCTCTCAGTAACAAGTAACAAGTAAGTGTAGTTGCCTCTTGAAAAAGCACCTTTGGGTTGTTTGTTGCTTGTTGTTTACCTGTGGTCACGCCTCACTGCCACAATTTATAAGAAGCTTTTTTTTTAAATTATTTTGAATACAAATAATACGTATACATAAAAAAAATTAGTAGCTTTTTATAAAGATTTGAAAGTTCTACCAATCTCACAGTTAATATATAAAACCTTAAAATCAGAATCATAGCCTACAGAATTTCCTGTTTCTTTTTTCTATAGTTTTTAAGGCTCATTATATCTGGCTGTTCAGAGGAAGACACATCTTTGTCTTTTTGAGGGAACATTTGGCCAAGTATAAGGACAGTACAGAATTTTGTTTTCCCGGTTTTGTCAAAAAAATAACGTCTTGCTAATGAATTGGTGAAATATTATGCAAAAAAGAAACACAGTAATTTTGTGTAGAACTCTTTATGAGTGAGATCCAACAACACAACTGAACTTCCCCAGTCTCTCCTACCATCTACATTTCTCGGAGGTGCTGTAGTAGTACATAGCGAATTATAAAGACAATGTAAAATGTTTCAAAATATGAACCTTCCACTCCTGATAAAATGAGTTTAGTAAGATTTGTCTGCTAGATTTTAAATAACTCCACGACTTCATAGGGGTGAAAAATCCAGAAGTCTTTGTGTAGAAAAATGAAAGTGCTGTTATTGCCTTGTGTAAATGATATAAAAGTAGATAATGGAATTCTTTGTGAAAACAAAGGCTAACACTTGCCCATTATTTAAGTGGCATTTGAAAAATTACCCTAACTGCAGGGTAGGGTAGAGAATAGCAAAAATAAGAAGGAAGGATGGACAAAAATGTCTGAAATGCATTTGTTCTGATGCTCAGTAAATACAAGAGTTATCTTCTGAGACGCATGTTAAAGGCCGAGAATCAGTAAAATACTGAAATGTTGGCAAGGTCAGCACACAGAGAAAATATTTGACAAATATACAACCAGTTCAAGATTTATACTAGTGATCTGGGAATTTAAAGGAAATATTGGTCTGAAAATATGTGCATTTATGAGCACCGATAAGAAATGGGGGTTGTTGAAGTCAAGAGTACCTTTAACCTCAATGTGTGTAATTCTAGTGGAACAAGCATTAATTTTAAGGGAAGAACTATGTAGTATAGCTCTATGCAAACACCCTTTACCCTTTCTAGGCTGCATAAACAGAGGGATGAAATCAAGATCACATGAAGTGTTAATACCACTTTATAATGCCTTGGTAAGGCCACGCTTGGAATACTGCATTCAGTTT
>JANHFT010002304.1:82713-109357 GCA_032467955.1 Pseudoxenodon macrops | reverse complement strand
CAATTAATCAGTGGAACAACTTGCCTCCAGAAGTTGTGAATGCTCCAACACTGGAAGTTTTAAAGAAGATGTTGGATGACCACTTGTCTGGTATAGGAGTTCCTGCCTTAGCAGGGGGTTGGACTAGAAGACCTCCAAGGTCTGTTATTCTATTCTATTCTAAATTGTAAGAGGAGACAATATTGAAATACAGAATTGAGGGAATCTTTGTCGCTGAATGCATACATATATTCAGTCATCTATTATTTTACTTTAATGCCATTGCTGAGGGGGGAATTGCGGGATTCCTAAAGTGGGCTTCAAGAAATAATGATTTCTAGAAAATTCAAAAAGAAATGAACAAATTAAAAATTAATAGAACCAGAGCACTAAAAGATGTAGTCTTTTATAGTACAGTCATACTCCACTCAGTATCAAGGATGCAGTATTAAGTATCTGGGGTTGCTGATAACTAACAATCTGAACTGATCTCTATACATGTCATCCTTAGTGAAGTGTGCAAACCAGTGTCTGCATTTCCTATGTCGAATGAGGAGTGCACATCTTTCTCCTTCTGTCCTGGGCACTTTTTGCAGAGGCACAATTGAGAACGTTTAACAAAAACTGCATCACTATTTGGTTTGGTGGCAGCAGTGCCTCAGATAGAAAGTCCATACAGAGAGTGGTGAGGACATTCGAGAAGATTATAGGAAGCTCATTTCCTGTAACAGTTTTGTTCCCTTTGCATCTGTCTGGTAAACTCAGACGATTAGTTTTTCTCTCCATGTACATGTACACATCCGAACTAGACTCTGTTGTTTCTCTGTGTCATATAATATATGTGGGTATATGCATAACTATGTATGTATTAGGTATTTATTAATTTATTTATTTATTTATTTATTTATTTATTTATTTAGTCATGTTTGTGTATAGTATATTGGAGGTGGTGACCCTTTGGGAGCTGTATGCAATGAAATTTCATTTTAATATATGCCGATTAGTCTACATTCAAAGTGACAATAGAGTTATTCTAAATTCTAAGTCTATGTAGCAAAGAACAAGATGGTGTGAAATGTTTTTTCCATATGCTTTCCTTAGTAGTGTACGTCAGAGTATGAATATTCATGGACTTGAATAGCCAATAAATAGGCATGGTAACAGACTTAGCCAGTGAGGCTTATTTAGAAACAGAAACCTAAGCTGGGCGTGGCTTAGCTGTGCTACAACTGAGTCTGTGCAGAAGTAAAACTAGTCTGTCTAAACTGGAAACTTGTCTCTCTGCTGTACTGCTGCTTGTGTGAACTGCTTGTGTCTGCTGATCTGATATGAAACTGTTCTCTACTGTTGGTATTGTATTGTATATTCTTGTATATAAAGTTTCTTATTTAAACCAATCCTGCTGAATCATTTTTCCTATATGTGCTTTCTGGATTTGATTTTATGCAACAAACTCTGATAGTGTACATATTGAAATGAAATATTTTATCAGCCTAAGAACAGAATACAGGTAGTCCTCAGCTTATGACCATAATTGAGCCTGATATTTCTGTTGCTAAGCGAAACCTTTGTTAAGCGAATTTGCTCCATTTTATGATTTTTCTTGACACGGTTGTTAAGTGAATCACTGCTGTTGTTAAGTGAATCTGGCTTCCTCCTTGACTTTGCTCATAAGAAGGTTCCAAAAGGTGATCACGTAAGCCCATGATACTGTAAACATCATAAATATGAGTCAATTGCTTTCAAACTTCAATCATATGATCATGGGGATGCTACAGAGATCATAAGCGTGAAAAACAGTCATAAGTCACTTTTTTCTGTGCCATTGTAATTTTGAACGGTTGCTGAATGAAGCTTTGTAAGTCGAAGAACACCTGTACAAAAATGTTACTTGCCTATTTTTGGTTGGATCCAAGCTTAGCCATCCGTAGAGGTGACATGCTATCATCAGTAGGAGTTAAGGAGATTCTAACTATATCTGTCTCCAATCTTATTCTATTATTTCAAATACATTTTCAATAAAATGTTCAAAACGTTTGTAACTTTCACATGCTTTATACCAGAGGTGGGTTCCTGCCAGTTCAGACCAGTTCGTTAGAACAGGTAGCAGGAGTTTTCCCCCGCTCGCCAAACTGGCAGCAATGGCCATCTGGACACACCCACGAACCGGTCCTCCAGCCTAAAATTAGTGCTCCGGCCTAAAATCGACCGAAAAACAACCCTCTGTGCATGCGCAAAGCCTTCTGCACATGCGCAGAGGGCTTTCACCTGGAAGTGAAAGTGGAAGTATTGCTATGCTTGCGCACGCACATGCACACTTCCAGTGCGATTGCAAACCGGTAGGGAAGGTAAGTAGAACCCATCCTGCTTTATACAATCTTCAGATAGGTGCTGATCAATTTTATAGTGACAGCTTTGCTTGTTTCTCTGCACTTGTATATATGAGATAAGGGTAACTAAAGGAAAATTATTTACAACAGTAAATTTCATTCAACCTGCTTTGGTCCATCCACCACTTCTCCTGAATGTATACCTGTTCATTATGTATGTATATTGCCATTCTTGTGACACAGATACATTATATATAAAACTCTGCTACACAATTGAAAAAATAGGAACCACTGTACTCTTAAATAATAAGATACCTAAAATAAAGTCTAGAATTGATTTGTATAAAAGAAGAAATAGGAATATTTTTATTTTCATCTCTGCTGTTGAAAAGTATGTGTTTTTAGTACTAGAAAAATGCAACCTAATTTTCCTGTCTGTGCCTTGTTTATTCCTAATAGAGAGAAATTAATGGCATCTGTTTCTTTCTTTTGCTCTTTTATTCTTCTGATAAGGCTTCTGCTATGCCATTATGATATATGTTGTATGTTCAAACTGGACTGTTGAATTTAATGGCTGATAAGTCAAAATGTTTTATTACAAATAACTTCCTGGCAGAGTTCAGGAGCTCAGGTTGTACTTAAGGAAGGAACATAGTGTATTCACTCAATCCAAGAATAATTTCATCACACTGTAATTTAGAATTAGATTTCTTTACACAAAGGAAGTCTGTTGTAGAAAGCAACTGGTTGTAATTCATTCTTCATTCTAAAGATGTAGAAAATATTGTGAAATGGCATAATTTGAGAGGAGGTAAGATTCCAAGCTGAGTAGTCCATAAGTCATGTCAACCACTGTCTAACTGAAAAATGGAGAGTACAGATGTCCATATACATATTCAGTAAATTATAATTTACACTATGAATGGAAGAGTTTCAGGTGTGAAGCATAAATTAAATACAAAATTTTCAGGATGGCTTTGCATTCATTAAATATATATTGTCTATGTTAAAGCCGATGTAGAAGGCGTCAAAGAGGACATGGTGGCTAGCAGTTAAGACACTGGGCTTGTTTTGGTAGGTTGGCAGTTTGAGACCTAAGTACTCAAACTTACAATATGATGGGGTACTTAGCTCCCGATCTGCCAACCACCTGATGGGGTGAGCGCCCATTCTTGTCCCAGCTCCTACCAACCTAGCATTTTGAATGCATGCAAATAAAAGTAGATAAATAAGTACCACTTCGGTGGGAATGTAACATCATTTTGTGTACGTTGGCATATAGTCATGCCAGCCACATGACCACGGACGTTTCTTCAGGCAATGCTAGTTACCTTGGTTAGAAAATAGAGATGAGCAACACCTCCATAGAATCTGACTGGACAGGGGAAACCTTTACCTTTTACCTTTAGGAGATGTCATACGTGCATGCTCACGCACCCCACTCAAGCCATAATGATACTTTACCACCATTTTGTCTACACTTTTGAGTTGGACCAAAGTTTCAATATAGGATTTAAAATTTGGAAATACTGTATATATCAGTTTCAGAAATGCCATAATTTAGTTCAAAGGTGTCTTTGTTTTATATCATGTTATTATTGAGTTTTGCATTACTGCACTTAGTCTTTTCACTTAGGAGAAAGGCAAGACATAAATTTTAGCAAGGAAAAAAAAACATTTTTCTACAGTGATGTTAAGTGAAACTTTGGCTTGGTTCCCACATTGTGCTAAACCATACTGAGGTTGTTTATTTTCAGTTCACCTATTAGGGCTTAGTGCTGTATATTAATCGACACGATATTCAACAAAATATGGTTAAAATTCCTGTATGAGTATTACATGTAAAGCAGGCCATTAAAACAATTATTTCATTGGGAAAATATCAGATAGTTTGTGCCATATTAGCACAAATGAAAAAAAAGTGCTACATTGCTACAGAATTAATGGTAATTCAGAAGGCATCGTTTGGAAATAACAGAGGTCCAGAGCTGCTTTCAAATGGACACAGAGTCCTTGTGCAGTACTTGAGATTATTTTTTTATCTTTAGCACTATGTTTATACTAGCTCCAATCAAGAATCAATAGCATGATATAAAATATTTGTATGAACCTATTACTTACTGTCACGATCATGTCTAGGAAAACTTCATATCCCTGATACATTTAAATATTATAATATTGCGTAAATTTAAAAAACGTTCTTCTTGTAAACGCTTTTTAATAAATTGGAAGGATTTAACATCATTATTAAGAAAAGTAATAAGTACTAATCTACGCCTAGCAACATTCAATAAGAAACTGCTTGGAAGTTGAGTGATGGCAACTGGACTTATTTTCGTTTTTGTTTGAAACGTTTCACTCCTCATCCAAATAGCTTGAACTTCAGTCAGTTCAATAGGAAAGTAGTAGTTAAGCATTTGTAGATTTATTCATACTTGATTTTGAACTATCTTTGGATTTAAAATGTAGACTGCTTAGACCTGCCGACTTCAGTTATCCATAAGGTGGTAGCTTTTTTTTTTTTTTTTAAAGATTCATTTTACTGCTATTTCCAATGCACTGCAGGAGAGTCAGAGACAAATTAGCTCCGCTGTTGAACACAGGCCTCATTTAGAAATCACAGAAGCCCAGAGCTTCTGTCAGACAGACACAGAATCCTTGTGTAGAAGTGCCTTTAGTTTTGTATTTTGAGTGCCTTCTACTATAGCGTTATTTGTAATTTTATTTAATAGTTTCTCTTCTGTCAGATTGTACTTTACTCTATAGAAACATTTATTTTTATTTTAATGTTATTTGCAGATAACCTTATTATCTTTTAGATGGAATGGGAGATTAAACTATGTATATGTATAATCTGTATATGTTTTACACACACACACACACACACGATCACCCATCTTAAAACAAAAATTCTTGGTGGCTCTCAGCAATAAAACCCAGAACTATAAAAACCTGATCCTAGATCAGTGTTCAAGTACAAAATGAATTGGATTCACAATTCCTTTCAATGCATCAATGAATGTATGTTTGTTTTGGCACTGGAATTTCCTTTTAATGTGTATAATTGTACAAACAGAAAAGTGACAATAAAGGTCATCTTATCTATCTTATCTTATCTTACATAGGCTGCATGAGATAAAAGTTCTGATTTAATGGAGCTGATTCTGGTCCAGATGTTCTATTAGGACCTGGCTTGTGGCTCAGTCAATTTACTGGAGCCGTTTCCTTCCTCTGAGGAGTCATTTCTCCAGTGAAGTCATGACAGACGCTGATAAAATCATCAGCATGATTTTGTGGTCTTGTGTCATTCTTTAAATTAATACTGTATATTGGTTATTCTGAACGTTCATCGATGCTCCATCCAAGTAAAACCTGGCAGAAATTCAGGTTGCTTAAAAGTAGCTAGATGCCATGGTATGAAAGTCCCTGTTCAGGTTGCACCCAAACAATCTTGTCATCTTTTAAACTGTTTCAATCCCTGTGCCTTAGAGCTTAGCTTTCTATGGTTGCTAAGTGTGTTGGCTTCTCTTTGATATCTTCTTGCTTTCCACACTTACCTTGCTTTTAAATTTGTTTCCCTAAAATTGTTTTGGCATTTCTTCCACCCACTGGAATTTTTCTTTCTTCAATAACAATAGTGCCTATTTAACTACGGTTGAACTGATACTTAGAGAATGAGGTTTTTATTCATTTCATTTTATTTTTATTTGTACCTTTACAATTGAGTTGGTGATCAAAATAGTGAGATAACCTTCCAAAAGAAATTGATTAAAATAGTCAGGAGTCTGCATATGATATAACAAACTGGTTATGTTGCATAGAATATGCTTTCCCATTTGTACTATATATTTCTTCTCTCTCTGTTTTTAGAGAAAATCAGACAAAGATATGCAGAACTTCCTGGAGAATTGCACATTATTGAACTTGAAAAAGATAAGAATGGACTTGGACTCAGCCTTGCGGGCAACAAGGATAGGTCCCACATGAGCATTTTTGTGGTGGGGATTAGTCCAGATGGCCCTGCAGTAAAAGATGGAAGAATGCATATTGGAGATGAACTTTTAGAGGTAATTTCTGAGTATATAAGGCTAATCAAAGGGTTTTATCATGGTGATCATGGTGAAAAACATTTTTTTAAGAAAACTATCCACAAAAAATAATGGTGGGAGTTGCTATCTTATAGGGAAGATATAAACAGCTCACCTGATACTTGTTTCCTTTGTCCAAAAAACAGATCAATTTTTATGTCTCAACCTAGACTTCAGAGTAATTAAAGTGTTCCTGATGTTTTCAGGGAAGCATGTTATTATCTGAATATGTTGCTCAGGTTTGTGGACTTAGAGACATCTACTTGGAAGTATTCTATGTTGCACAATGTAATTTATATGTATGGAGTGTAGCAATTCCATTTGGTGAATATCTTTTATATGGGATATTTGTTCTATATACATTTCTCCTTCTATTGGGTTAGTATTAAAAGCTACAGGTGCATTCTGTGCTCAGTTATTTTAGAGTAATCCATATTAGAACTTATTATTTATTAAATTTATATATTTCTCGTCTCATATTAAGCAACTCTGGGTGGTTTACTATAACAATATGGATGACTGAAAAGTTAGAAATATTAAAGCATTAAATTAAAAAAATCAACATTAACAACAAATTAGATTAAAAAAAACAATCTGCAAACAGGATGGAAGTAGGATCTTATCTAATCTACTAGCCACTTCCAGAATGGGATGCTACCATCATGCTCCAAGCCAGTTGAAAGAGTCAGGTTTTTCAGGCCCTTTCAGAAGGCAAAGAGAATGAGGGCAGATTTTACCTCAGGGTGCCCAATGCTCCAGAGGACAGGAACCACAGCAGAAAGGGCTCTTTCCCTGGACCCTGCCAGCTGCAATTCCTCGGTTTACGGGACCTGCAAAACACCTCTTCTGCTGGAATGAGTGGAGTGGGAGAATCCCATTGGAATGGGATGATTCTTCAGGTAGCCTGGATCCATGTCATAAAGGTATTTAAAGGAAATAGGAAACATCTTACTGAAACTTACCTCTGGGTAGTCTTATAAAAACAATAAATAATTAGGTAAGTTAGTGTTTGCACAGCTAAATCGCGATGTAGACATTGCAGGCTCAGGAAGAAAGTGTTTCCCCAAGATTTATTTTAAATTCAGATTCAGTGATCAGAGACAGAAACACCTAGCCCAAGAGACCTGTTGTTTTAGTGGAGCTTCAAAAGGCATGTTTACAGTAAGAATTGTAGGAAAGTGTACTCTAACTAATCCAAAAAGTACGGTACATGGATAATAACATACAAAACTGCCCTATATCTTGTCAGATTATTCATGGGCATAGTCTGTATTCTCAGTAGGCCTCCATTCTTTTACAGCTTTGCTATTTAACTTTCTACCAAACATATTTCTGTATGTGTCTACTGAGCTCTGACCCTTCAACACATTTCAGCAACCTGTTCATTTTTGTACAGATAGGCAAGCTATTATTCTCTCTCATTTTCAATTGTTCATCTGCTATGTGGGGATAATGCTAGTCTGGCAAATATTAATAAGATAAAAAGGAAGGTTTTTTGAAAGCACTGGATGTAAAAAAGACGCAATTTTTTTTTTAAGAACGCTCTTTCTCCCAACAGAAAAAGAATTCAGACTCAGAAAAACACTCAACATTTACATAAATTTCACGTTTTAAAATAACTGGCTTTCAGTATAATTTCAACTATGTGACCTGTGGAGCAATCATATAGAACTTTCTTATTCACGTGTATTGTAATCTCCCTGTGGAGCCTCTGCATATGTTGATCATGTCGCCTAAAATTAATGAGAGCTGATGGATAGCGGGAGCTGAAGTAGATCTAATGCATCTTGACAACTATCAGACAGCAACAAAAAGATATTAAAAATTGGATTTCTGCTGAGCAGATCTGGTAGGCCTATGCTGAAATGCAAAAGATCTGAAGGTTAACAGATTAGATAAGACTGACATAGATAGGTATGTCAAGACACGTTGCATTTAAAAAAAAAATCTTCATTAAATTTCCAAAATGAATAAAATACAAAATAATGGGAGGGGGTAAGCAAGAGAAAAAAAATTAAAAGTGTAACAGGAAGAGAAAAATAAAATAAAGAAAAAGATATAGAAAAAGAATAAGTTCCAACTTTACGGTACAGATATATAATAACTTTGCCTCTTCCTTAAGTTTAAAAACAATTAAAGGCATAACATGTAGAACATGAATAACAAACTAAAGGATATTGGTTGTGGGAAGGGTGGCTCATACCTGTCCTCCAGCTCTGCCGCATATGTGGACCGATCTTCCCGCAATGGCCAGCCTGACCCTGGGCAAACCCCACACCCCAACCACCCCACTATCAAAATGAATCTTAGGCACTGCACTGCAAAGAAGAAACAGGAAATGGAGCAGCCAGCATGAAGGAAGGAGGAGGAACAGGGAAAGAGAGAGAGAGAGAAAGAGAGATACCTGTTTTCCAGAGAAAAGAAAATATTGGGAGCCACAAAACCTGGGTAGGCATGGCTGGAGGGGGTTCATGTGACTGGGGGAAGTGAGTGATGTTGAGTTGACCACGCCCACCCAGGTTTTGTGGCTCCAGGTGCTTTCTATGGGAAACGGTCCAAATGGCTCTTTGAGTGTTTAAGGTTGCAACAATAGTCAGGCATACTGATGCATTGCAAACTATTATTTCAAAGAAAAAGTATTAAAATAAGAGAACAGTAAGAATAATAGTAATGTTATTAATGTTAATTATATTAGTTAATACTTCTCCAAATTATTTGTCTATACTCTTCGGTTTTTGACTATTGTAATTAACATTAAATCAACCTGTTTTAAAAACCAGTTAATTATACGGAGTTCATTTACAAAGCATTTATAAGATTAATTTTAGAGGGCAGAATATTAATCCTTGGTTACATTTTCTCCAGGGGATGAAAATAATGTTAATGAAATGTAAACATTCTTGAAAAACATAAAACCAAAAATAATATGAAATCAAGAATTAACCTTGAGTGCCCAGTTTAAGCTAAGTAGATTTAGAAAAGGAAAGCAAACAGTTTAGTAGGAAATAATTTTTCAGACTAATAAAGCTCCTTCAGGAAACAGCCATAACATCCTCTTCCTTAAATTTCACCTATTAGTTTTCATTATCTTACATGCCACATCCCCCTTCAGCGAAATATTTATGATGCCATCTGCTCTAAAATTGTTGCTTACAATTGGAACTGTCTAGGTTAAATAATGTTTCTAATTTCTGTTCATAATTTGGCCACTCTGTTTCATTCATTTATCTTATTTCCTGTTGAACTTTGCTATTGCTTTTTCCTATTTACCTGTGTTTCACTTGCTTCTAAATCAGTAGATTTTGTATTAGAGTAAACAATAGTTCCTTCTTCCATGAAGCCTGCAAGAAATGTCAAAGTGCTTGAGCTTTTATTTTTTCAGAAGACACCACAACATGCTCTCTGTGTGTCTGTTTATGTTTTAGGGACTCATATTCACAGTTTATAAAATTAGTAATAAAGTAGCTTTGCATCCTGCCAATAAAGATCAAACTTTCTGACTTTTCATTGGAAGCATTAGAGGCAGTCCTCGACAAACAACAGTTCATTTAGTGACTGTTCAAAGTTATAACGGCACTGAGAAAAGGGACTTATGACCATTTTTCACACTTACGACCATTGCAGCCTCCCCATGGTCATGTGATCAAAATTCAGACACTTGGCAACTGACTCACATTTATGATTGTTGCAGTCTTCTGGGAATCACATGATCTCCTTTCCGACAAGAAAAGTCAATGGGGAAACCAGATTCAATTAACAACCGTGTTACTAATTTAACCAACGCAGTGATTCACTTATCAAATGTGGCAAGAAAAGTAATAAAATGGAGGCAAAACTCACTTAATAAATATCTCAATTAGCAACATAAATATTGGACTCAACTCTGATCATACGTTTAGGACCACCCTGTTTCCCCCCCAAAATAAGACCTCCCCGGATAATAAGACCAAACCGGCTTTTGAGCGCATGCACTAAAATAATCCGCCTGAAAATAAGCCCTCCCAGAAGATATTTAAACACATGCGCAGCCAGTCCCTGTCATTTCCTCTGGTGAGGATTAGGGAAACACAGCTGGAAATCAGTTAAAACGGCAAGAGGAGCCCCATCTTGCTCCACACAGCCCAAAATAATGAGACCTCCCTGAAAATAAGGCCAAGCACTTATTTCGGGGTTCAAAAAAATATAAGACAGGGTCTTATATTTGGGGAAACACAGTACCTGTGTTTGATTAAATCTACACCTGAGAGTTTGCAGCTGCTTAATGTGCCAATCTGTGACATCAGATTTGGGTGTTGAAAATTAACAGCATGTTTGGTTTATACCAGAGGTGTCTAATTTGTGGCCCGCGGGAAGGATGCGTCATGTGTTGGCCACGCCCACCCCAGTTTAATGAAGAGGAAAAAAGTCATGATATATCATGTGATGACAATGTGACGCCACGAGTTGGACACCCCTGGTTTATGCCCTTGGCATAGGTACATGGGAGAATTTCAGTGAAAGGGTTTTTGCTTACATTTTAAAAGGCAGAACTCTGAGCTTAGAAAGAAGTCTTAAAAAGAATCACCTTTACAAAAAAAATATGCAATGCATCCAGCAATTAATTTTATGTAATTCCCCACTTTCATCAATAATTTATTTTAAAATTACAGTCCAATTCAGTTTTTAACACATTTTCCCAGCGCTTTTAGCTATAGAAAATAACTACTATTTGATTTTCGAGCTCTTTCTGACTTCAGTGTATAGAAAATGATATTTTCCAACTTATAGAGTATTTTTTAAAGTTTGCTATAACAAGAAAGCCTTAATTTATTTACATTTCCATTCGTAGATTTTTACTTCCCATATATAAAGCCATCTTTGTAGCAGCTAACATCCCAATACATTTATTAATGTTGACAGTATCATAAGATGCATAATATGCACAGACACAGACACATCTTGCATGTGACTAAATCAATCATTTTGTGCGTGCTCTCTCTTTCTCTCATAAATTTAATTGTACAAGAAATAGATTTTTTTAAAACTTGCTAGAATACCTGTGAGGGTTTGCAAAGGCACACCTACAAATTAAAACTTGCTTTGCATGGAAATTTGCCATAATTTCAAATTTCTAAGCAGATGCCTTGAAAAAGATTAGCCTTAACTGTTTTTTGCCTTGTGTGTATTTGTATGCATTGTCTTAATACAGCTGCTGGTTTACTTACATCTCTTTTGTAATGTTGATCTGTGACTTTAGAAAGGAAGATGATAAACTAAGGTAAAGCTCCAATATGGCTTGACTTAATATAATAGGTTCCTGGATTGGAGATTTAAATCTCCTTTATTCTGCAGCATTTCTAATACATTCAGTAATATTGTTTGAAGTGGCATATGCCCCAAATTATGTTGATGCAATCAATCTTACTCCCCAAATTATAGCAATGACATAATTATTTCCTGTTGATTATCAGCATTATTCACATGATTGGCTAATGCAATGCTCTAAAAAACAAAAAAATCCAGAAACATCCTGTTTTTCAAGGAAGAAATTACTCTTCATCCACCTTGCCCTTTTGCTTTTCTTTATTTTTGGCTGTAACTCAAAATAAGATATAGAGTAAGGGAGGGAGAGGTATCCAATGTAATAAAATTACAAAGTAATAGTGGACCTTTTGTTTCTTTTTAATTGGTAACTGTGCTAAATGTTCTTTACAAAACAGATAAATAACCAGATTTTATATGGGAGAAGTCACCAGAATGCTTCTGCAATAATTAAGACGGCACCATCAAAGGTCAAACTGGTATTTATACGGTAAGAATGATAATCATTAACAGTTGAGCTGATGAGGTCAAGAATTAAATGGCCTGAACTAGGAAGTGAGAAATAAAAGATTCAGGATTGTCATAAAGCTGAAAGCTGCTAACATGTTTCATCAAGGACAGAATATTTAAATATTTTGTAACTATTTTGTACCAAAAGTCACATTAGTTATGCAGAGAAAAAAGTCAGAAATTTATTTGAGGCAGTAACTTCATTAGGCTAATTGAGGATTGCGTAGTCAAGCTTTTGAATTTGAAGAATTTTTCATCATGCAGCTGTATTTTAGAAAAGAAGAAAAAGTGGAGGAAGAATAACTGTGATTAATAATGTGTTTAGGCCAATTGTACTAAAGAAATATAACATGTCAATACATCCCAAAGGTGCTTTTTCAGGAGGCAACTGAACTTTCGTGTTTTTCTTTGAAGACATTTCGTTCTCATCTAAGAAATGTCTTCCGCTCTGAGTGGATGGGGAATGGAAGGATTTATATTTCTTGCAGACAGATCAATTGCATTCTTTTAGCGCACGGGTCTCACAGCGGCCAAATGTGTATGCGCAGGCTATGCCCAGCTCTGTGAAGAGAAAAAAGTCGTGAAATGTCATGTGACGGCAATATGATGCCGTGAGTTTGACACCCATGTTTTAGCGAGTCATTGAGGCCACCTGGAAGTTTATCAGTGTCATCAGTGTCACCTGAGTAGTGCAAATGGGTTTGGAGCGTTCTCGAAACTGTTGAAAGGACTGTGTTCTGGACTGGAGATAGATGATGTTGTATCCCTCTCCTTCTGTTTAATTTTGACGTAGATGGCCTCTTTGACCCCTCTTTCAAACTAGTGGTCCTCTCTGTCCAAAATGTGGACTTTGCTGTCTCCAAAATAGATTCTCAAAAAAAGTTTCTGGGATGGAGAAATAAGTAAACAGCTGGATTTACCCTATCTGTTTTTGAAAATATTAAGAAAGTGTTAAGTTGTTCGTGAGTGTGTGCATTCAAACCATTCAAGGCTTAGCTGTGTATCTGCAGAAGTACCTTCTCCAGAACCTTCACTAGGATTGTCTTGGCCCATTAGATCTTGTAGGCAGCAGGTACTGGTGGTCCTATACTTCTGTGAAGTGAAGGAGCCCATGGTAGTGAGATGTTATTCATAACAATAACAGAGTTGGAAGGGACCTTGGAGGTCTTCTAGTCCAACCCCCTGCTCAAGCAGGAGACCCTATATCATTTTTAACAAATGATTGTCCAGTCTCTTCTTAAAAGCCTCCAATGTTGGAAGTATAGTGGCAGCACGTTCTTGAATGACCTCCTCTTGGAGATCAGACTAGCCACATGTCTGGTGGATTGGTGTTAAAACCCCATTTATTTTGATGGGATTTTCTTGATTTAATAGATTGTGACGTTTTATAATTTTATTTGCTTATTTAAGTAAACAATAAACTTCTATTTTTATTGTCATTTACATTATTCTATCATATGTGTTTTAACTGTTACATGTTGTAACAACTCTGATGGCTTGCAGTTGAAGAAAAATACAAAAGAAACCTGAGGAAAAGTACATTTATTAATTTATTTTGTATTGTGTACGTGGCTTTTAGCCAGAATTAGATACTCTTTTTTTAAGAAAAGGTCAAAACAGCCATTCTTCTCTCACCTGATACTTTCAGATGTGTTGGACCTACCAACCAGTTGTTGAAGGCTAGTCTACACATGTTTTGTTTCTTATGAAGGAGAATATTGGTAGCTCAGGATTGAAATGAGGGGTCCTTGATGCTCTCTGAGCTTATTTGGTTTCTTGCAGACATTTCATTAGCCAAATTAGGGCTGTTTCTGAGTCTCTTTATAATTCTTCTTCTTCTTGTGCCATATCCGTCATCGGACATTGGCAATCATGTTGCCAATCCTCTTCTTGTCAACAGTCGCATGAAAAAGTACTCCTGAGTTTTGTCCAAATCAGTCCCTTAGGTTTTGAAGCCATAATGTTCTTCTTCTGCCTGAACCTTGTTTGCCTTTAATCTTTCCCTGGAGGATTAAGTGAAGGACGCTGTATTTTTCTGGGTGTCACATCACTCTTCAATACTCAGATTTTAATACCGAGCAAATGCTGTTGCTGAGTTAATATTTACACCATATATTTGTTTTGAAATATATATTAATATATACCGGTAGTTAAATCTTAAACTCTACTATGGACAGGTCATGACTACAAAGGAAAAGCAGTACTATTAAAATAAACCCCCTCCCTTTTTATTCTAAGACTGGGTGATTAATGATCTTGCTTCCTTTTCCTTTTACACGGTTATTGAAAATTAAATGTCATGTACAAAAGTTTACTCCCTGCTGCTTAGTTGGGAAATGGGTTGAGAGAAAGTGTGGCAAAAAAAAGATATACAGAATTGGGTGTGTTTGTTGTGACCGGTTGTGATGCAAAAAATTGAACGACCAAAAGAAATTTGACCCTATTGTAACTCTTAAGTGTGTTTGCTTTTCTTATGTATTTAAATTAGAATATAACTGCAAAAGAAGGATTTATCTATTAGAGGTTCAATATCTAATCTAATCTAATCATTCTAAAGCCTGTACAATTTACAATACGTCAAGCTTTCAATCTGCCTGTCACCACATGGGCAAATTCGCTCCGCCACACGGATTTTGCTATATCTGCTTTGAAGACATGCAGAGGACAATCTAGGCCGCATTCTCTCCATTTCCTCAAAGGAGAAAAGTTCACAGGCCAAAAGGAGTCCCGTGTAGGATGTCAAGATGGAAACCTAATTACTATCACTCTGTTCATGAGAATTCCATCTCATCACTAACGTTGTTGTTTGGCAAATTTAGGAATTGGAAGGAGATAGTGGAAACTAGGGCCAATGATACAGAGCATGTTCATTTGTTAGCAATGAGATTTGATATTCTCTTTGCAATAAAGAGATCTGGGCATGCTCAAAATAACCTTAGGAACTTGATGTCTGCCTAAACAAAACGTTTGAATTAAAGATGAGATCAAAGGGCTCCTAGGTCCTTTTCCTTTTTATTTTAACATTTTAACTTTAAAGGAAGTCAAAGATAGTTCATGAATAACTTCTCTTTTCCCTCATAATTCAGTCATTAATTTTATATTGCTTAATAGTTGCAGGATGGGGCAAATGCTTAATTTTTTTATACAAAAGATAGCTTTTTTTACTGTTTAAAATATATTTGTAATGGAACAGTTTTGTTTGAAGCAGACCTAAAATACCAACAAGCACAACCAACTAGATAATGAGAAGCAGCCTCTTTTGACCTAAATTTTTGTTTTCTTTCTATGATGAATTTGGCTTTGTGTGATTTAAAAAATTGCCTGTTAAAAATCACACACAATGCAGTTTTAGTGGAAGTAGGAAATGGCAGATGCCAAGAATGCATTAAACATTAGTCACCCCAGATATGCAGCTGCTGCTCAAAATGGCAACCCAATAGAGAGTTGTTCATCTTGCCATGGATAAATGTTGTACTTTTTGTTCTCAATGCATATCTCTGACTTCCAAATGAAAAGTATTTTCGTCTAATTTTTCCAGCAGATAGAACTTTTCTGCATATATGAAAGCTATATTACTTCCTTCCTTCCTTCCTTTCTCTCTTTGAATCTGACCCAGAAGCAAATTGGCAACGAATGTTCTTCGTATTCTAGCAGTACACATAACTGTCCATTCTGTATCAGTTGAAGCTTACAGATGTTTTTCAAGGGCATCTCTATGTAGAGTGCAATTGTAGTACTCCAATATGGCATGAGTGATTCTTAGCAGGTAACGGGCAGACTGACACACAAGGCAAAACTGTGCAAATATCCTTCTAGTCATTATTTCCAGCTGCTCATTAAGCAGCAGTAATGAATCAAAGAGAACAACTGGGTTGCGTCCTGGGTCTGTCTAATATTTCCTTAATTTCCTTCTCAGAATCTCATGTCCAAATTTTATTTGTAGCCATTGGATAGAGTCATATGACTCTAGTAAATGGGCATAGTTTTTCTAATGAAATTCCTTGATTCCATTAATATACTTTATTCATTATTTTTATCTTTTTTTTTTAACTTTTCTGAATCTTGCTTTTTCTACTCCATTTTCCCGTTTTCATGTTGCATTTGCATCAGATGCTTGAAATATTTGAATTTCTAGCTGTTGATCATTTTCTCAAAGGAACAGTTAACCCACCCACTTTGTTTTTGTCCATAATCGATCAATTAGTGCTTCTAAAGGTCTAGGATAAACCTCTATCCTTCAAATCTGGCTGAAGATCTCCATTTGATTGAATTTCTTCCAATTCTACCAGGTTTACCTTGGCTGTATTATAAACAGATTTGGAGATTAACGGTTTTCTGTCTTATTTGCCTTATTTCCTTTTTTTTTTTTATTCTGACGCATTCTACAACGTTTTTCCAAATTCAGCTCTTACAGTATTTTCTCACTCAAGATATTTCTGAATGAAATCTTGAATGCACATCCATAATCTTAATATATTCCAGTTTCTGGCATGATCTATGTGATCAAAGGCCTTGCTGCATCAATAAAGCAAAGGTTAATTTCCTCCTTAAACACTCTTGCTCTCTCCTTTATCCAACTAAAGCTAGCCATGGCGTTCTGCCCATTCATTTATCTTTTTCTCTCATCAAGCATGGATGTTTTCTTCTATGCAAGATCTTATTCAAAACATTGTATGCATGAGAAGTATTGCAACGGTTCAGTTAGATTCTTTCTTCCCATGCAGCTCCCTTCTTTAGCATAGCTATATACAATGATCTATTCCATTCTCAAGCCCGTGTGGTAGTCCTGCCCACATTTATCATGTTAGAGCTGTTGACACTTTAGCTAATAGCTCTGCAGCTTTAAGCAGCTCAATCATTTTTGTTTTTTGGCTGCTATGCTATTTTATGCAGTTTCTGCTGTTTTCAGTTTTGGTTCTTTATTTATGCAATATTTCCCTTTTGTTTTCCCGAGCCACCAAGGCTCATGCAAATGAGATGAGTGGCCATATAAATGTATTCAATACATTTAATACATTTAAATCTATTAAATTTAAACATAGTAAAATTTCATCTCAACCTGCTCCTTTTCTTTGTGATAGCTATTCTGTTGCCCATTATGCTATTGTGTTTTCTAGCAGAAACAAGTTCCTGAATACTGTATTCTCTAAAAAAATCTTTTTAAAAGTTCTGTACAAATGCTTTTGCCTGTCTACAGTTCAATTTTCAAAAGGCTTCATCTCCCATTTCTAAAAGTCTTTCCTTAACTTAACTTAATTTGCCTCTATTAAATATCTTCCATTATTATTCTTGAGTGCTCTGGTGTTTGTAAATTCTTCTTTAAATACCATTGTCTTCTTTTCCTTCTTTTCCTCTAAGAGCCTTGGTGGTGCAGTGGTTAGAGTACAGTACTACAGGTTACTTCTGCTGACTGTTGGCTGCTTGCAATTTGGCAGTTCAAATCCCACCAGGCTCAAGGTTGACTCAGCCTTCCATCCTTTCGAGGTCGGTAAAATGAGGACCCAAATTGTTGGGGACAATAGGCTGACTCTGTACTTAGAGAGGACTGTAAAGCACTGTAAAGCGGTATATAAGTCTAAGTGCTATTGCTACAGAATAAAATTTCAGAGTCAACTTTTTACTCTAACAAATACTGGACATTTCTGTAATAACAAGCCAGAAAAATTCAATGTCAAGAGTTCATTCTTTTTCCATGTCAATCTCAATGTCCAGAAGCAGTTTTCAAGAAGAAACATAGCTGGATATCTTATTTTCTCTGATCAAAGCAGTCATTTTTGCCATTTCCTCTAGCTCCATCATTTTACCCATCCATTTTTTCTGTGGTGTGCACTGGAATATCTTTCCATTTATGAACATATAAAATTCTCAGCACAGAATTCCAAAAAGATTTTCTAACTCCTTATCCAATAATCCATAGAGGAAGACCTTTTGAAATAGGATTATTCTGCACATCCACATTATCCTTTAGGGAATATTCCTTGTTTTGTCATAAGAGTCTTGTGTTAATTGTCTGCAACTGAACATATGGAAATGAGCTGTGTTTCTCCAAATAATAGTACCTATACATCCAGCATCCTAATTATCTTGCTGTAAAGCAGCATGGAGAGATAGCAATACATTCTTAATTTTGCTTTTTTTTAAATGCTTTTGTTGTTGTTTTGGCGGCAAGTATTAAATGCAGATGATGTAGCAATCTCAATTTGGTTAGTATTTTGAAATGATGGACCTAAAACCCTTTTGTGAATCACAGAGGAAAGGAAGTTGTAAATATGATAAACAACTATAACTCACCAGAGAAAGGGCAGAGAGGGAGATTGAATGTGAGTTGTCCTTTTAGTTTGACTAATCAATTATCTTTTCTCTTGACTGTTAGCAATGAGGATGCATTTAACCAGATGGCTGTAGCTCCTTTTCCATTACCCTCTTGCACTCAGTCTTCCAATGAGGTAAGATGCTTTCCAATGTGTTATAAAAGAGAACAATTAATCATAATTAGCTTTATATAATCCCAAACATGTATATAATTAAATCGGCCGCTCCCCCTAACAGTAAGCATTAGAAATATCCTTTGGCTACAGGAAGGACAGTTACTAAGTGGTGTAATCAATGAACCAACATTTCCATAATGTAAGTTAAGAGCCATTAAAGACAGAGATGAATTGGACAGAAAACGTGCATTTGTGATATTATATTGATCAAGAAAAGTCAGTCAAAATTATTTCATTTGATAGTAGCAATACCTTAAAACTGATATTTAGGCAAAATTTTACTTTCCCTTAGTCCTAGGAAGGAGGCAGAGAAACAGACAGTAAGCTACCCAGAGTTTCTGGAGTAGGTAGCCATAATAAATGTTAATAATGATAAATAATAATAGCATGTAATGTAAGTATTCAAAAGTGGTATGATTAGGTAATGCACATTCATAAAAATAATTTCATTGTCAAATATGTCCAACTTAATTCCTTTAGGTTTTTATGAAGTTATCCCATATTGTATAATTAGCAAGAACTGGATATCGTTTAAATTCAGGTAGTCATTGGTTATGATCGCAACTAAAACCAGAAAATCTGTCACTAAGTGATATGGTTGTAAAGCACAACATCATGTAATCATATCATTTAATGATGGCAGTCCCAATTGCCATTGTAACTCCAGAACTGTGTAAATCATTCAAGAAGAAGCAGGAGTCTTAGGTAAGCAGACTTTCAGCTGAGAGCTGTGGGCAGATAGTTGCCATGGATGGCAGGAGAGGGCAGGAACTACAGAGTATGGTAGGTGTAAAAGGAGCAGTAGGAAAAGCAACTGGTGACTCCTGCCAGCTTTCCCATTGACTTGGCTTCTGGGAAGCCAGCAGAAAACGTCATTTAATCATGAGCATGTAACAACAGCTTGTTGTGATTTTGTAATCATGAGCTTGGCACTGAGCACCTAGATTGTAATCACATGACTGCAGGGTTGCTGCAATGGCCATAACTCCAAGGACCAGTCATAAGTCCCGCTTGTTTAGCATCATCAAACTTTGAGTGGTCATAACTCAACGACTACCTGCATGAAACAAAGAAACTCAGATAAATTTCCAAATTATTTCTGCTGCCTTATCCAGAATAAGCTGAAAAGTCTTAAAGTCTTCTTAAAGTCAGTTTCTACACAAAACACAACTCTCTAACATCATGCATTACAGAAGACTACAGTTTTCTATTGGATAAGATGTTCTTTTGCTATTTAACCAGAAATCACTGTTTGAAGAAGCAAACATACAGTATGTGCAAAACTGCAGCTTTTCTGTTGATAGCTGGAGAAAGCTACTAGCTGGCTCTGACAGTGCATTCTTTTCGTGCCAGCAGGCAGAGAGGATGAAAAAGAAAAAAAAAAGCACAGCAGCAGTGCAAACAGTGAGGAGGGAGCCAAGAAAAATATCTGTGTGATGTGGTTGCGGGAGGACGATGACAAAAGACAGAGCAGGGGCAGCAAAATGGATGAAGGTGGCTGAAAATGATAACAGCACTTTCCAGATTCTGCCTGGAACTACCTCTCAGCACATTATCGAAGGTCTCCTCATACCTGGAATCATACATAGAAGGATAAAACACCCAGACACAAACTGAGCAATGTGAAATATGCAGTAGAATGCAATAAAACATGTACAGATCTGTACATTGGAGAAGCAACCACTTCGTAAACACATGACATAACATAGGAGAATGATTCATCAGTCCATCTGCATTTGAAAGACAAAGATCACTCTTTTGAAGATAGCAAAGTTCACATTCTAGACAGGGAGGACCACTGGGTTGAAAAAGCAATCAAAGGGGCCATGTACATTAAGATTGAACAGCTCTCTCTGAACAGAGTGGGAGTGGTAGGACAACACCTATCTGCTGTTTACTACTCAGACAAAGAAAGCAGATAAACATCAAAGTGACCTCAACGACTCTCAGAATGAGTGCTAATGACCAGATGACTGAAGTCCTGTTGTCTTTTGAAAAAGCAAATTTGGGACAATCATGACCTAGATGACTGAGAATCTCCATAGACATATACATAGAATCCTGTTTAGGAAGAAGTCATTTTGTCCATCAAGTTCAGCCAAGCTGCTCAGTGCACTGGCGTAAATTAAAGGACCCCAGGTAGTCTATTTGAGTTTGTCAGCTCTCAAAGCAATTGGCTCTCCCATCTAACTGGTCTACTTTTAGGAAATTTTGTGACGTGTCAGAATCTGCCTTCCTTCCTGTAACTTTAATTCATTATTGTGTATCCCATGCTCTAGAATGATGGAAGCAGATTTTGAAAAAAAATGTTATAATTTCCCTATTTAATCATCTGAACATAACCTTCTTAGGAATTAATTTATATTGCCATAATCATTTGTGTTACCCTTCTCTGAACTGGTTATTCCTCTACATTTTTAAGGATGCTCTGGAGGTTCAAAAATTGGACAAAGTACTATAAGAATAGTCTTACTAAGTCAAAGTACAATGACTTAAATTTTTTTAGAAGCTCTACTTCTATTTCCTGGATTCTCCTTTCTCCTCTTTGTGAAGACAAGGATAGCTTTTTCCAGTTGTTTAGCATTTCACCAATTCACTAGGCTTTCTCTGAGGTAATATGTAAGGTTCAGCCAGATTACCAGGTACTTCAGTAGCCCTAGAGTACAATTCATCAGGTGCTGAAAATTTAAAGTCAATTTGGGAGACTGAATTCCACTTCACAAAGCCAGATAAGTGATCTTGGGCCACTCACTTTCTCCCCAGTCTAGGAAAGAAGCAATGATAAAATTGGTAATTCTGAAATCTTGCCAAGAAAACTTCAACACTGACTTGAAGGCACACATGCACAAATGCACACACACAAACATGCTCTAATAGGGAAAGTACAAAGAGCAGGGTGAAAAAGCAGGACTAAACATTGAGGCTGATGGAAACGAAATCTTTTTCAACATTATATATACAGTCTGTCAGTAGCCTTCTTTGAAAAATGAATAGACTTGCCACCTACATCTCTAGGATCTTCAACTTCCTCCTGAGATTTCCATAGACCTTGGTGATAAGGGACTGAAGCTGTTCTTTGCATTATTATTCTTCCCTACAAGTATGACCAGGAATAGATTATAATCACTGAGCCTGATATGATTTGAAAATTCTTTTAATTTATCACTGAACCTTGCTCCTAGTGTTTGAATGGACAATCTCTTTGCACTATTTAAAACAGGAGGTCTTCCTGGATTTGTGTAGCACCTAAACATGCTGGGCTGTGTGAATAACACAACAGAGACATATGCATACAAAGAGAAAGTTATCAATCCACATGATTGCATAAAAGGGAATTATTTTCTACTGTATCGAAGTATATATTTCTTATAAAATAAATGTTTCAATAATTGAGAGAGAAAAAATGATTGATTGCCTGCCTGCCTGCCTGCCTGAGAATAAGTATGTCTGTAGGGTATGTCTGTAGAGTCAAATCAGACTCTACTTTTAAAATGTGATCAACAACTACACTTAGATTTCTAAAAATATGATGCCATCATATGGGAGGTGAAATTTTTAAATAAGAACTATACCCTGTAGGGTGGGAAATTTTCAGTAAAATATCTTTGTTCACATTAATACCCCACTAAAATTGTACATATGGTGATATTTGGTACATCAAAAGAGGAAAATGTTAAACAATAGTACTGACAGTAAAGCTAGTATGGAATCAGGGTTTCACTTGGCTAACAGTAGCCATTAAAATTAATGCTTCACTTTTCCATGTCAAGTAGAAGTAGTAATGTAGTTATTATAGTTATACTGTTATATTCACTAGACTAACTTCTAATCATGCTATCCTCAAAGTCCTCAAAATAAGTACTATATTTGTAGTATCCTTTCCAAATGGGCAAACAAATTTGAGTGTCAAGCATGGTAAAGTTCTTCCAACACTTCAATCACTTTGATTGATGGATCGGTTGGTTGATTGATGGATTGATATATTCAAATGCACAAGTTACATTCAAACAAACAAATAAAGGTAAAATGGGTTAGATTCATACTTTAGCCCAAGCCAAATAAGTGGTAGTTGAATCAAATTTTACATTTTATATTTATCTTAGAGAATGTTATAGGTAAAGTTTGATAAATTCTTAGTCAAGGGCAATGGCAATGAGTAGTTACTTCTGGACTGAAAACCAAATACCAGCTTGTTGCCTTAACAGAAGCAGCAGCATGACAATTGCTGATGTTCATAAAATTAATTGAATACAGTGTATCACAAACTAATATTTTACAATTTATGTATCCATATTGATTAGGGTATCGGCAGCAAAGCTGAAGAACAGGAGATTGAAGACCAACAAGTTAAGGCAGAGCAGCCTCCAGAAAATGTGAGTATTTTAATTCTATTATTTTAAATAAAAAAGTGGTTTTATTTATTAGTCATTGTTTCATTGTTTATATTGACAGTTAAAGGAGACACATAAAATAGCCCAAAACATGAATGTTTCTTAGAGCTTTTCATTAGGAGTTTATCTTTACATATTTTCTCTCATACATAAAGATATAGGAAACTGGTCTTCCAAAAGTAGACTGATAATTTATTCCTAGAACTATTCATTGTCCATTCCTGATTCATGTAAATATTATCTGCACAATGGTTTAAACTTTTTGTTTAGAATTTTATATGAAGTTAAGAATTCAAATACTTATTTTCTTTTTCTTTTTGCCTCTCCCAGCTTCTAAACCAGTTAAAGCAGACAAAGTTTTCCACAGTGAACCCCATCCCCATCAATTTACATGAGATTTCTTTGGCCCCCGAATCATCTTATCCTCCAGAGACAGAATTCAGCAACCAAAGTATGAACCCGCTATTTCCATCTGAAGAAGTACTTTGTGTTAATGCTCAGAATTTAGGGTGGTAATATTACTTTTTAATTAAAAAAAAACAACCTAACTAAGGTAAATGTCTTAAGACATTTAAGTTGTTTAATGCATCGCTTAAATTACCGCAACAGTAACTATGGCATGTCAAATTTTTCAACGTTCAATTTCAAACATTAGGGGTGCTGAAAAGTTGTGACATGCCTTGGAGATTGTAAATATATTTTGGTTACTTTAATATAATTTAGGTGTGCTTGGTAAGTAACTACATAAATATCATACTTTTTAACATTTGTTTGTTTCATTTAGCACGTCCTTTTTATTTTCATAGAAATGAAAGGTTGTTTTTTTTAAATGAAGTTTCTTTAATGTTGTCTTCTTCTGCAGTGGCTCTTATCTTTTGTGCATTTAATTAAAATATTTGTCACCTTGACATAGGGTGTGTGTTTTAATGCTTTTGGATTCTATCCAAAAACATTAAACTTATACTACATATAAACATACACAAGAGCATTAAGAACTAAAAAATTAAATTCTTCATCTATGACTTATGTAAACAAATTAATATGGAGAGGGGAGAAAAATCGCTGTTAGCAACAAAACATAAAATTCCAACTGGATTTTAAATAAAAAATTCTTATTCTGCATTTAGTGGCCTAGTGATAGCAGAACGTATTGTCTATCTAGACTAAAGTAAACCAAGAAAATATATTGCAAGAGAGCAATCTCTGCTCAGCCTATTTTCCTTCATTTCAAAGGATTCTCTTTTTTGGAAACAACCATTTCAATGTAATATTATATATATATAAATAGTTCCTGTTGTACTTCAACTGCTTTTCTCTCTCTCTCTTTCTCTTCTTTTCCTTTCCTTTCCTTTCTATTATCCGTAAAGAAATCTGAATTTTTCCAAGAGCCATGTTTCTTTAATCAGATCCATTATGATATCTAACATATTCCTCTGCAATGTGTTTTTACATAATGCTTAAAACTGTATGAACTAATAATCTTTATTTTTGATGTAGACAACTTCCCACCTCCTCCAGTAGATCCAGCAATGTGCTCAATTGTTCCTGGCCAAGAAATGACTATTGAAATATCAAAAGGACGATCAGGTCTGGGACTCAGTATTGTAGGAGGAAAGGATACACCTCTTGTAAGTCGTTTGTTCTGAATGGAGAGAGAGAGTGTGTGTGTGTGTAATTGACAGTTTTTACAAATAGTAAATTCTATCAGTTCTGGGATAATAAAGAGAAACTATAGAGAAATTATAATGGTCAAAGGAAGGATAATTATTCATTATCCAAATTTGCTAAGAGTGTAGATAAGTGTCAGCTCTTCAAGGTTATCTGGATCAAGAAACAGACTCCACAAAACAATTAAAAGTCAGCTTTATTTATATTGACAGTATTTTGGAAATCTGAGTGTGTTTTTCCCCTCTCATACTATATTGAGTCAGGGAGGACCAAGCCTGATCTCTTTCGTACATTGCCTCTTTTCCCAAGGCTTAAGGAATGCTTCTGTCGGGTTTTTTTTCTAATGGCTTCTGTATATTTCCCTCAAAGCAATCTCCATGATGCTCTACAATGCTTAATATCCAACTTTCTTAGGCTGATAGAATAATCTTTTTGTTAAGGGAATTCTTCTCTACAGGTTAGTCCTTGAATGTCCCATGAATTAACCTGGAAAAAATGTTACCGTTTTATCTTGTGGAAGACCTGGGATTGACATATCACCTGCCCTGTTAAGCTTTAATAAACACAACATTGTTATCTCTTTGACATAGTCTCTCTCTGTTCTAACTAAGCATCATTATACTTCTCATGAAGGCAACCACTGGCAATATTTTGTCTACTTCTCAAATAGGTTCTTAACCTAGTCCCACTCTCTAACTTAATTAGGGCCATAGATTTTATGGAGAACTTCTAAAACCAGAATTGTCTTCCATTCCTGCCTCAAAGAGGTCTTAGTTTCATCTCCTAAGGGAGATATCCCATGAAATAGAGCACTGAACTACACTTCAGCTGAACAGGTAAGAGACTGGCCAGTTATGAGGACTCAAGTGACTATATATGGGATGATGGGAAAAGAATGAAGAGACCAAAAGGAAACTATAGCTTTCCTTCATCTGTGGATCATCTTTGCCAATTATGGCTGTGATAGCAAATAATTATATCACTTTATATTTTCTTAATTGTTTTAATTTGAATCTGCAGGTTTTTAGTATTTTAATTGTTCATTTTTAAGTATTCATTCTAGTATACTGCTTTGAAAACCATCCAGGGAAACTCTAGATGATATACAAATATCTTGGTATAAATAAATAGTGAGTTTAACATTTGTACTTTGTAGCCACCCAAGATTTTCTGTAAATTTGACTTAATTTATGAAGTTAATAGCTGTTCAGATCACTAATGTAAATACTTAGAGCCACTATTGAAAATATCCCTTAATTCTGGAGGCATCTACTGTTACAGTTCATCTACTGTAATTTTTAATTTATCAGAAACTGTGATCCATGTACCTAAATTATGATCAGAAATTGTGCTTTAACCTCACCTGTAAATCCAAGAAAAGAGATTTTGAAATATCAATTTTCTTAGTACATAAAAAAAATCCTGTGACTTTTAGAGGACATGTAAACTCTTTCAGCCACTTATAATTTAATGGTCTTGAAAATTTAAGGACACACAGTCAATCAATCCCCTTCGTGCTTTGACACAATCCCGATTTAGTTTTTATTTCCTACTTGGAATCCAACACGTGGGTCTTCTTTCTGTTCTCTTTACTCTGAAAATAATGATTTGTAATAGGTTATTTAAAGAAGACTTGCTTTTTTAAACTTTGTCTTATACTCTTATACTCTGAGTTTTGTCCAGGAATCATCAATGCAGCATTAACGTTACCAGAGTTGCTTTATTAGTGAAATGGGTGGCATAGAAATGAAAAATAGATAGATAGATAGATAGATAGATAGATGATAGATAGATAGATAGATAGATAGATAGATGATAGAGAGAGAGAGAGAGAGAGAGAGAGAGAGAGAGAGAGAGAGAGAGAGAGAGAGAGAGAGAGAGAGAGAGAG
>JANHFT010002304.1:49505-61119 GCA_032467955.1 Pseudoxenodon macrops | reverse complement strand
TGGGGCTACATTCGGTGTATAAGACGCACCCAAGTTTTCACCCTCTTTTTGGGAGTAAAAAAGTGCGTCTTATACTCAGAAAAATACGGTATATTATAATTACAATATGCACAAATGTTAGAAGTTGAAAGATTATGATTATGTATCTGTAAATAGCATTATTAGCATTAGTACTGTGTATACAGAATATTGATCTAGACAATACACTGTTCACTAAAAAAAACTATAGATAAAAATATGACATATAATGTTTCAATCAAATTAGAAAATGTGTGTATTCCTGATCTGTAGTGTTTTAGTGCTATGCATTGTTTGTTTCATGAATTCCTAAGTATTAATAGCTGCAGAGATCAGTAACCTGTAACGTTTTCAGTTGTGGGAAATGTTATATTTTCTTATTTCAGCCACTGAAAATAAAGATAGAGGAGTATTGGGGAGTAGGAGAGAGTTGACAACATTATTGCAATCACATAGCTAATTCCTGGGAAGGATCAATTATGGAATCCATACTTTGTATTCTAGATTTTAGTATCTCCCATCAAGAACTCCCAGAGCTAAAAAAAAAAAAAAGATCTTAAGCTTGAGAGCCATTAATAAAAGAGACAAAACCAATGTAAGACCGCCATTGGTCTGATGGAATGAGCCAGCTATAGTGACGCTGTTTTTCTTCATATTAAGTAAGCAATGTATTAATGAATGTTTGCTGTCTTTTTCAGAGCACCTCAACCTAAAATCATTGTGTTGGAGAAAGGGTCAGATGGACTGGGCTTTAGCATTGTAGGAGGCTTCGGAAGCCCACAAGGAGACCTCCCAATATATGTCAAGACCATTTTTGGAAAGGTATACCCCAAAACGTTATTTGTAATGGCCCTTTGCATTGATATTCAATTTGGCTCACTCTTTTGATGAAGAACATGAGAAAAAAGTTAGATTTTTTTTTTGGGATATTACAATAATATATAGAAAATTGGGACAACTTGAATTTTTTTCAATAGTTTAATTGAGGTGAATATTATCCTTAAATCAATTATCAGCTTTTGGGACAAAATGGTGGACCTGTTTATGTTCTAAATATTGGCCACATCCCCTACACTATTAAAAACTTCATTTAAAACATGCTACATGTGGAAATATCGTGCAAATTTTAAGAAACCATTTCAGAACGAATTAGTTCAGACTGGAGCAGAAACATGTGGGAATACCACTGTTAATCTTTACCAGTGAAATCTCTTGACTCTGCATAGGTTGTTATTTATTCAGGCATGAAATATCCTGTATTATTTTACTACAAACCACAGATATAAATTATATATCATATTCCTAATCAGTTTACTTTTGTTGATTTACTTATTTACTTAATTGGACTCAAATGGCATGCCTGTCCAATAGGACACTGAAAAATTAACATTCCTATCTTCCTTTCTTAATACGAAGAGTAAAATAATAAAAAGTATAACAAAATAACATCCTGAAATTCATTATTATTACATTATCATTACAAGTTACATAAATTAACAGGCATCATGAAGAAAACAACTAAAATAAATAAAACCTAGAAGAGAGGCTACTTATTTATGTCATGAAAAATCAGACAGAGGTATAGTCTGATTTTACAAGAAAACTGCAGATAATCTTCAATTTACAACCACAATTAATACCCGCCATTTCTGTTGTTCAGCAATCAATTTCTGAGGTTAAGCTAATTTTACAATGGTTTTGCCACAGTTGTTAAGCGAATCTCTGCAGTTGTTAAGTGAACCACATGGTCCTTAATTGAATCCACCTCCTGCCAGTATTTTTGGTTGTTGGAAACCATCTAGAAAGGTCGCAAATGGTAATCACATGACCCTGGGACATTGCAGCCATTGTAAATGCATATCGACTGCCAAATACCCAAATTTTGATCAGGCGACCATGGGCATGCTGCAGTAGTCGTAAGTGCGAGGACCAGTTGCAGTTCACTTTTTTTCAGTGCCATTGTAACTCTATATTCCAAGGAGATTGCAACAGATTATATTACCTTATCTCCCCAAACATTCTGCTCAGAATGAATTTACACAATGAGCAATGAACATTAATGGGACAAATGAAGTTAATTTAATACAGTTCATTTAAAATATCTTAAATTCCAAGTGAATCAAAGACAAGCAAATAACATGATACAAAGATCATAATCAAAAGCCTTTTAATATCTCCTTGCTTCTTCCTTCTGGTGGACATGTTTTACTATTTTACTGCAAGTATATTTAAGTAGATAATGTACAGCATTGTGCATTTATTAATATGATTACCTTTATTATGATATGAAACGTACATAAAAAATGGGTATAGGGTCTTTTCCTACACAGATGTGTCTTGACAGAAATTATGAGATGTGGGATAAGAGAAGTGATTGTCCTGTCCGTAATAAAAAAAAATACTTGGGGGGGAAAAAGGAGGATAACAGTAGAATCTGGCCAGTTCAAAAATGTTCACTTGTTATGTCAGGGGTTTATTTAATTCCATAAAATTAAAAATAAGTATGGCCGATGAAGATTCTCAGTCATCCAGTTTGAGTTGTCTGGAAGTTCCGTCATGGCAACTGGAGTTCTTTTCTTTTTTGGTTTGAAACGTTCTTCAAGAAAAGAAGTCCAATGGCCATGACTCAACTGCCAGAAAAATAAGTATTGATTTTCATATAGAAGATTCCTTTGGAAGGATGTTCCTGTGAAAGGCTAACCATCAGCATTTTGAGTTCCCACAATTGACGCTTTTTGTTACTTTTTAAAAGAAAAGAATTGTGGGATAGTTTACACCATCTGTTCCCAGTTTCAGTACATAATGTATATGTGAGCCTCGGTGATTAGATCCATGCATGCCAGTGTATCACTTTCTGTGAGGGAGATAATCATGTCAAAATTGCTAAGTTAGCTATACAATGTAAATTTGACTATAACAAGGAAAAGTTTTGTCTGAGGAGAAGCTTTCCCAACCAAAAACCCTCCAGTTTAGCCTTTCTGATTTAGTATCACATGATCTAGCAGTAAATTAATCCCACTGAGTAGACGTTTTGTTGGAACTGTAATTTCAATATCTCCCCAATGGTTGAAGAAAGTCATCCTAAGGCCGCTCTGCCATCTCCATATTCACTACAATTTGTTATCTACAATTTTAGTCCTAAAACATTGCTTGGCTGATGATGTGTATTGTTTCTGCTCTGTTTTGTTTTCTTTCTTTCCAGGGAGCAGCTGCAGATGATGGCAGACTGAAGCGTGGCGATCAGATTTTAGCCGTTAATGGACAGTCTCTGGAAGGTGTGACTCATGAGCAAGCCGTAGCTATTCTGAAGCACCAAAAGGGGGAAGTGACATTAACAGTGTTGCCATGAGCTTCACTGCAAAGGCAGTTTGGGCTGGATGCAATTATTTCTGAGCATTGCTAGAGCTGCTATAAAATGATCTACAATCCCTGTCAGATGGCAACCCAACTCCAGCTAAAATTAGCACATATTATTAAGAATGTTGCTATGCAGCTACGGCCATTGTAGTGGTCCATTATGTCTTGTCATTGAAGCTATTTGTGAAAGCCTTAATCCTACGTCTCTCATCCCTACCAGGGTCTCTTGAATGGGCTTTTGATTCCTTCCTTTGTCCATAATTATTATTTCTTAGTAGGAAATATAAGCAGGAGACTAAAATTAGCATTTATACAAGAAAGAATGTGGCTGTTTGTTGGTTCCCTTCTAATGAATAGATAGAAATACTGATTGACTTTTCATCTCGTTCATGGTTTGATTGTCAAACTTTTTAGCCGTGCCAGAAAACATTAAAACATAATTCAATTACAGCTTTTTTTGAATAATGAAATATCAAATTCTCCAGTGGGAAATTAATTGCATATGAATTTCTAATGATGAAGTGCCAATCCTCCTGCCTAATCTCTCTGGATAAATATATGTAAGTTAGTTATAACCATGACAAGTAAAATTTAAACTTCTTCTTATTCATTTTCTTGTTTTGGAAAATCCTTGATAGATTGGCAAGAATCTTTAGAAGTTCCTATCTCTGGACAGCTAGTTAAATAGTGGAAATAATTTGTACCGTGTAAAGCTGGGGCGGAGGGAAACAGTGGTCCCTTTATGGTTTGTGGACTTCAAGTCCCAAAATTTATGAGCCATGCTGGCTCAGGAATTCTGGGAGTTGAAGTTCACAAGTTATAAAGGGGCCATGGTTCCCAATCTCTGAGGTAAAACGTAATTCCACTGAAATGAAAGTGAGCTTTAATTTGGAATTAAGGCTGCTTATTATTTATAATGATAATGTTATAACGAATTGTAAATGTGATCTAGCAATCTCATGATCAAATTCTGACATTTATGTCTCACCAATAAGTAAAGTGGCAATTTTCTATTTAAAATCCTGCAGCTTCTGTAAAATATGTTTACTGTCATGATGTAATTAGAATGCAATAAGATCATCTTGTTTAAAATAAAATATGTCTCTTAACTATGCCAAGATGAATAAGTAGTGGTCAAAAAAGAAGTGGCATGTCTTGTTAAGAATGATTGTCTGTGTTTTCATGTTCTGTCTTTGGATCTAGCGAATCACAAAGTGCATTAAGCTATTGGAATATAGCAATAGCTATGTGTATTCCATGAATAGTGCCTGAAAGCAGAGGAAAATGATTTTAAGGGGTTTCTACTTAATGTCCAAATTAATGATATTTATATGAAATGCAAGTGAAAATGGCCACGAAGAAAACTCACTCATTCTTTTTAAGACTTGAGGATGTTTGATATTGTCAAGCTATGCTTAGATTTACACTGGATATATATACTTAACTTGAAGGTATAAAAGATGTTAATTTGTTTAAGAATTGTGATCCAAATCCAATGATTGGCCAAGAATGTATATTTTAAATGGATATAATGATTCTTTTAACTGTTATGCAAACAGTGGAGCTTTTTTCACAGATTTCTGATGAAGGGGATGTTGGACTTGTATGCTAAAATAATGTGCATGTTTTCTAGCTCAGATGGGAGATCACCTCATTGTTGCTTATAATTTACACTTTTTATGTGTTTCATATAGTGCTGTCAAAAAAAAAACCAATATACCAACAAAAAAAAACCAAACCCCAAACAAACCGCATTGCAACCTGCAGATAAATTGGTGATGATATGGGGAAGTCAGTGCTATATGTAAACATTCAAAAGCACAATCTGGTTGGAGGTTTTCCATCTGTCACGTCCTTCAGAGATAAATGGAAATTACTTAAATGTGTACAGTAAACTGCCCAGTTGATTGTGCCTCAGTTGTTTAAGCAGAAATCTTTGTCTTTCGGAACGTTTATGGGTTTTAGGTTTTGATAATGCTGCTAATTTCTACGAGGGGCGGTGATACCTACTGTACGTTTGTGTATAAAATAAAATGTTTTATGAATTCCAAAGATTCTTAATGAAGTTCACTTGCATAAATAACAGTGACATGGTGGGAAGGAATTAACATTGCACCCATTCACGGAGACATAACTATGATATTACAGATTATTTTGGTCTTTGCCAGCAAATAAACTTTAACGTGAACTATGGGGAAAGGCTTGCAAATACAAGCATGGCACAACTTTTACATCGCTCAGACTTAAGCAAAAAAAGCATGGGAAACTTGCTGATTTTACCCAATTATTAATGCAAAGACTAAGCCATTTATTGATATTGTCCAGACACACTTTAGAAGAGAAGAATGTACCTCCTGGAAAGTCGTCGATCCCATTATTTTTGACCTTAAAATATAATACAGGAATAAAAGTATTAAAAATGACAGCCATTTGCAAAAATGGGGGAAACAACGCAATATTGTTAGTGCTTAAAAATGTGTGGAAGATGATCGTAAATATAACTTATTAGGAATAGTGGGCAGTGCTAATATATTAATATATAGGCAATATTTTCCTGAGGTCTAGCTTAAAGAACTGAGAAGGGGATTCCACTTCTCTTTATGTTGGGAACATAAAGTTTGAATCAACTTATAAAGTTGTATTTGACTACTTGTAGGTAGGTGTTATATCATACTGAAGTTGGCATCAGTGCAGTGCACTTCTTCTTATAGCTTATTTTTCAGAGTAATACATTTAAAATAGGCAAGAATGAAAGATTTAGATCCAGCTTTGAATCATTTTTCCCTAAAATTCAAAATGGCTCTAAGTCTGCTGTATTATTGGTTAAAATGCTTGTCAAATCTTGGCTATAGAAATTCTTTTTTTTAAGCGTATCATTATTCATGAGCTGGGCTTAAACAAAATCATAGCTGTTTCTTTTTAGTTACGTTCACTTATGTAGCTGTTTCAGTTACCCTTTTACCAAAACTTTAAAAAAAATCTTAGTAAACATTTCTTTATTCTTTACCCTCTTAGTATGTGGACAATTAAATGATAATTAAATTTATCACTGCTGCGAGCTGCTATGCAAAAGGCAGACTATAAAGCCAACAAAATAAATGCGAAATAAAAAAAATATATGCGTGGGAGTCATTTCTATTTTTAAAAAAAACAAGTTGAAGGAGGAGGGAATGAAGATTTTAACTGGCACTGTGGCAGCATTTCAAATGCTGAGGGGTAAGGTATCTATTTCTTGAAAGTATACATAGAAAAATACACTGAACTTAATAGAAAAGAACAGGCATTTCCCCCCTATATGCTTACCGTAATTTGAGTGATAGGCAAACTCTAGCCCATTTGTTCAAGTAACTTAATAAACCAACGTTTATATTCCGCCAACCATGTATCAAACACGATCCTCTTGCAAGTAATCAGCAATTCAAATTTCTGTCTTTCACAGAGACATACAATCAGCATTTACAGCCCTCTCAAATCTCTGTTAACAGCAAGCTGCTTGTTCAGTTTTCCTTCACTGTCTATAAAAGTGGACTGATGTATTATTGTTTGGTTTGGAACATCTGTTTAAAAAGGATAATTGGGAAAATAAGAAACGAGCATGTAAAATATTTTAGTATAAATCATATATTACCCAATACATTAAAGCAGAAGGGGGCAACCTTTACAACTTTAGGACTTGTGGACTTCAAGTCCCAGAATTTCCCAGCTAGCATAGGAATTCTGGGAGTTGAAGTCCATAAGTCTTAAAAGTTGCTAAGATTAGAGGTCCCTGCCTTAAACTCTTTGATCCTGGCAGAAACCAAAGCCCAGGACCTAGATGTCCTATTATTCTGGCTCTAGTTTGGCAAAAGTTGACCAATAAAAGGGCCCGGCAATCCTCACTGCTGAGATATTACAATAAAACCAATGGCGGCATGTGCAGCACAAAACAATTACAAAACATTACACACACACAAAAAGGCTGAAAACAAGATGGCAACGCATGCACAGTGTCGGACCCCGGGAAATATTTTTTTTTTTTCAAAAAAAAGAAATCCGAAAAAAAATATGGCAGCAGACCAGAACCGGCTCCGTGACATCACCAGCGGCTTACTACCTAATCTATAGAACCGGTCTGAACCAGTAGGAATCCACCTCTGCTCTAGGGTCACCCAGTCAGCTTTCACGTCTAAGGCGGGACTAGTATTCTTGCAGAATGAATACCTTCAGAGAATTAAGTGTACTTATGACCTTTGTTACCAAAATTGCTGATCTCTTAAAGTTAATCTGAATAATATCACATCAGGTCCAAAGTAAGACAGCTTGTCAAACCCTCATCACAAGCACAGGCAAAAAAAGCAAAAATTGCACAGGTTTCTATAGGGAAGGAGTCTCCAAACTTGTGAACTTCAACTCCCAGAATTCTCCAGCTGGCACACAATCATTTATTTCTTAGTTGTTTAGGATGGAATAGACTTTAAATTCGTGAATCTCTTTTTCTCTGAACATTGTGCATTCTGGACTACAAACTCCTGCCTTGTGTCTTGGTTGTTTACATCCAACGTTGGGTTATTTTCCCAACCTCCTACATTCTCTCACATCATGTCTCTGCTTCCTTTTAAGCAAAACTTTGAGCTTCAGGGTAGCTTTACTGGGAAATTCCATGCAGAACAGACTCAGATGTTTTGGATTATTTTCCCATCATCCCCAGGGCTTTTTTTAAGGTCAGCAATTTGACTTCTATCTAGTTCATTTGCATTTTCCCCCCAGCAACTTTGACACTTTATTTTTCATCAAGATATGGAGGCAGCTTGTATATTTTTTGAACTGAAGTACCTTTGAGGCAGGTTTTGGAACAATGGGATTAATTAAATATAAAGATTCCCAGTAACTTTGGATTTAGTTTCCCTGGAGCTGTTGTTAAAAATACCATTAAAACCCCTTATTTTTATGCAATCCTGATTGATGATCTATTCGCCTACTAGCTTATCTTTTTCATTTTGACTTGCCCAGCGGCCTTTCAAATGACGGTGATCAAGTTTGAGTAGACGGTCGTATTTCCTAAGATATTCTATTGGAAAGGCAAGCAGAGGATAACTTGCTCCCATTATGTGTGGAGGCATCTGCCCATGTTGGCCCATTCAAGGGAAGGACATCTGGCCTATTATATACCAAATATTTATGGGGAAGAGTGGATGGAGATTGTACGGGCCCAGTTTGCCCATGGGGGCAACGTATGTAAAGTCATAACTTGCACATTCCCTGTGATCAGGATTTTTTAGGGAGGAATGGAGGTTTTAAGGAGAGGGTAGCACGTGACCGGAGCAGAGTCAGGCCTACTTAGGTTTTAGTTGAAATTGGGAGGGGGGAAACATACCTGGAATGGCAAATTGAATTGTTGCTAAAGGTATTATTTCAAACCCCAATTTCTGAGTAGGTAAGAGGTGAGGAAGCTGACCAGCAGGAAGTTGGTGCCCACTAGAAGTGGGACTGATTTATTGCAATCTTCCTTCTTTTTTTCTGTCCCTCTGTTGCTGCCATCTCATAGAAGAGAGAGAGGGGGGAAGGAACAGGAACAAGAAATAAATAAGAAAGAAGGTCAGAAGTGTTACTTGCATTTAGTTGGATCAAATGCCCAATCTTGCAAAGGGCGAAATTTATTTTTGTTTGTTGACATTTTCAGAGGCTATCCTTGTTGTCAGAATACAGCCTTGATACTCTTCACATTCATTTCCCACTTCTGAAACAACTCAGCAGAACATCCTGATTAACTATGATGTCTTATTTGAAAGCCATTTCTCTTCTGTAAAATTGAGTTGCAGCCTCACCTTTAGCCAAGACAATTTTCTCTGTCTTAGCATTCTGCCAGGTTAGCAAGAAATATGTGACTCTTGTATTATAAGCCATGAATGCTTTCTAGATCTCTCATTTATTCTTTTGAAGAGCTTATAAAAATGAATATGGGCTTTGAAAATTATGCAGAATACAGAATACCATAGTTGGCAGGCACCTTGGAGTCTTCTAGTCCAAACCCTGCCAAAGCAGGAGACTCCATAACATTTCAGACATGTCCCATCTCTTCTTAAAAACCTGCAATGATCGAGCACCCACAACTTCTGAAATCAAGCTGTTCTGTTGAGTAATAGCAACCACAAGTGGGACTAGTCATTAAGTGAAACAGTTGCTAAGTGAAAATGGAATGGTACTTATAACCTTACTCCAGTTTTCCTTTGCCTTACAGAACTGCAAAGGTTGTAAATTCAAGGACTGGTTGCAAAGTTACTTATTTATCATTGTTGTAACTTCAAACAAATATTAAACAGGGTCTACATGCACTTATTCAGTAGGTTATGTAATGACCAGTATAACTAATCATCAGCTTGTTGAATATATATGCAGTCTTTCAGCTTCTGCATTTATCAATATAAAGATCCATTCATTTATAATAGGTGCAGGTTTGCTCTTTTAATTTTTTCTATGAATTTTTTTGTGTATATTGTTTTTTTTTCCTTTTTAACACAGTGGATGCAAAATATAGAAAATGCTTAATGACAGGTGTGTGTGTGTGTGTGTGTGTGTGTGTGTGTGCAGATATAGATATTTGGTGGGATGAAACCCACAAATGAAATGTACAACTAGAAAGATTTAAATTATTTAAAAGAAATAGACCAAATAAAAGAGGAGGTGGAGTTGTACTATATATTAGAAATAACTACATCTCTACAGAAATAGAGTACAACAATGATGAAAATTGCCTGAATGCATTTGGGTCAATGTAAAAGGGGGAGGGTGACAACCAAACAGAGGAAATAGATGAACTTTTTGCTAGTCAGTTAACTAAGGTATGTAGGAAGCACACCATAATAGTAATGTGGGATTTTAACTACCCTGACATCAACTGGGAGAGAAACTCTGCACCAAGTGGAAGATCAAACAGGTTCCTGACAAACCTAGCAGACAACTTTGTTTACCAAAAAGTAGAGAAGGGAACAAGCCATATTGGACTTAATTCTCACTAACAGAGATAAAATGATAGAAGATGTTGAAGCTACAGGAACCTGGGGGGGAGTGATAATACAATATTGGGATTCAACATTATCCAAACACAAACAATAAAACAAAGTCAAACTAGAGTCTTGGACTTTAAGAGAGCTAATTTCAATAAATTTAGAGCTTAGGAAGGATTCCATGGATTCTCATCCTCAACGGGAAACCAACTCAGGCAGCTTGGGAAATTTTGCAAAGTGAGATTATAAAAGTCCAGCCTAGCACAATATCAATGAAGAAGAAAAATAACAGCTCTCAAAAGAAACCAGAATGGCTCCATAAAGAACTCTCTGACAAATTGAATGACAAAAAGGACAAGTATAAAAAGTGGAAAGAGGGGCACATAACTAAGGCAGAATAAAACCTGAGCTTTTAAATATGAAGTGAAGAAAACTAAGGCTCACAACGAACAAAGGCTTGTGACAAAAGTAAAAAATAACAAAAAAGGTTTCTTTCAATATGTTAAAAATAAGAAAAAAGTCAAGGAAATAATTGGTCCATTGCTGGGAAAAAGTGGAAAGAAGGTGAAAAGCAACAAAGAGAAAACAGAAATACTTGTCTTTACACAAAGGGAAAAAACAGTTTAACCTATCAAAAACAGCACCACAAAAAACAGATTACGAACACAAGTTAAAATAGGGAAGAAAATGGTAAGTGAGTACCTGTCTACCCTAGACAAGTTCAAATCACCAGAACCAGATGGATTACACCCCAAGATTCTGAAGGAACTGCCAGATGTGATCTCAGAATCACTGAACTATATCTTTCAAAGATCCTGGAGCACCGAGAAACTACCAGAGGACTGGAAAAAGAGCTGCTGTAGTTCCCATATTCAAAAAAGGGGGGAAATAGATCCAGGAAACTACAGACCCATCAGCCTGATCTCAAAACCAGAGAAAATTCTGGAACAGATAATCAAGCAACAAATCAGTGAACGCCTAGAAGCGAAGAAAGTAATAACTAAAAGCCAACATAGGTTTGTCAAAAACTGATAATGCCAGACTAACCTTATTGCATTCTTTGACAAAGTGACTATGGACCAGAAAATGCTGTCAATATAATTTACTTGGACTTCAGTAAGGCATTTGACAAAGTAGACCATAACCTACAACTTGATAAAATAGAAAAATGTGGGTTAGACAGCATCACCACCAGATGGATTCGTAGCTGGCTGACCAATCGCACTGAACGTGTAGTCCTCAATGAAACTGTATCT
>JANHFT010002304.1:29731-40440 GCA_032467955.1 Pseudoxenodon macrops | reverse complement strand
TTTCTCTGTCTCCCCTCCCTCCCTCCTTCCCTCCTTCCCTCCCTCCCTCCCTGCCCTCTTCTCTCTTTCTCTCTCTCTTTTCTAATCACTAAAATTATATTAAGCTGGAGTGAGGTGTTGTTTAGCTCACCTTTCCTTTCTGGTGGTGGAGAATCAACCTCTAGCTCAATTTGATCGGTCACAGATTGTGCCTGCCTTGTAATAGTAATTCAAACATGGCCACAAATAATTGAATGTGAGATGAAAAGACCTTCTGGGATGAAATGAAACTAGTTTCATTCCTGGAGCCCAGTAATGAATTCAAGGGTTAGTTCAAGGTTTTGAAAAGACATGTAAAATCCTGGGATTCTGATCTGAATCCAGAAGTTTGGCAATTTGGAGCAAATCTATTGAATCCACCACACACTCTCAAACTGGCACTGAAATGGATATACTGTGGAGGCACATCCAGTGAAGAAAAAAGGGAAGAAACAAAAAGGGGGAAGGGAAGATATTGGTGAGAACAGAATCGCCCCTCAATCTTTGATTTACCAATGGCATTACAGTTTTGCTACAAGTTTGCTTTAGTGATGAAATGACTAAGGCTATACAGCAGTGGTGGGATTCAACCAGTGTAACAACCAGTTCGCTGGGCGAATAGGTTTAAAACTTACCTTCTACTGCAGCCCCAGTGAGTAAAACTGCTGAGGTGCTGGCAATTCTCTCTGCCGTGCCTGTCAGCTGGGCTTCAAACAAAGGAAATATAGGTCAGTATAGCGCAGGGGCGGGCAGGCGGGTGGGCCCATATGATTGTCGGAGCGAACCAGTTTGCTGTCAGCTGATTGTTGCCCGAACTGGTCCGAATAGGCTGAATCCCTCCATTTTGTGACCTTTCTCGCCATGGTTGCTAAGTGAATCACTGCAGTTGTTAAATTAGTAGCACGGTTGTATAGTGAATCTGACTTCTCCATTAACTTTGCTTGTCAGAAGGTTGAAAAACGTGATCAGGTGACTCTGAAACCAGGACACTGCAACTGGCATGAATACATGCCAGTTGCCAAGTGTTCAAATTTTGATCATGTGACCATGGGCATGTTGCAACGGTTGTAAGTGTGAGAAACATTTATAAGTCATTTTTTCCCATGCCATTGTAACTTTGGTCACTAAACGAATGGTCGTCAGTAGAGAGTTAGCTCTAATTTATTTTTAACAACAGCAGCTTAGTAAAGGGCTTAACATTTTTAACCAACGTTTTACACTGCTGTGGTCCCTACTTTTTTTTTTTTTTTTTTTTACTTTTTCTTTTGAAAAACTGTGCTGGTTTTTCAGACCGATTTAGTTTGTTTCAGCATTCAGCGTTTTCGGCTTTGCATTGATTACCTTTCAATGTCTGTGGCTACTTTTATCAATCCTGGCATTCTTGAAGCTTTTTATAAACTTTCCTCTCGATGCAATGATGGAATATTCATAAAAAATTTAAAAGAGCAACTCTGCCAGGAGACTCGTACGGCTAATTTAAATGGCAGTTTGCCATGAGGTTCACAGATGCCTTCTTGTGACTCCCTGCTGTAGAAAAAGTCTTAATTGTATTACACTCTTGTAGCACAGAAAGGTCAAAGGAGGGACGTTTTCAATATTTCAAATAAAATTGGTTTTCAAATATTATTTAAACTGGAGGCGCTCTGGGTAACCGTGTGAACCATCGTTACCTTACTAAAATATGAAAGGACTCGTTTATTAGTTTCTTTCTTCTTCAATTTTTTTCTCTAAGAGCCTATTACAGAGAAATCTACATTTTATAATCAAAATAAAAGTCCTTTTGTGAATTAAAGTTACCCTTGTGCACATTCAGTAAATTGTATGTTTTTATGCAATTTGAAACCACTTTATAATAGCATTCCTCTAAATTAAAGGCAGAGCAATACCATTTAAGTACTTCCCAGAATGATGTGATTAGAGAAGCTTTGTATACTATCTCCTTGGTCTCCGAACGCCTTCTATGACACTACTTAAAGCTAAAAGGGTATTCTGCAATATGTTCCTTTTTTCTTTTTAATAAAATTGGACTCTTAATACTGTCTGTGTGATTATGATAGCTTTAGAAGGAGGAAGGGTTGGGTTTCTTTTGTTACCACCCCAAAAGTCCATACAAGGTGGTGCTTCAGTGTGCTTTTAATTTTGACATTTTCTTCTTCGCGGTGGCTCAGTGGCTAAGACGCTGACCTTGTCAATCAGAAAGGTCATCAGTTCGGCGGTTCAAATCCCTCGCGCCACGTAACTGAGTGAGCTCCCAGTTTCTGCCAACCTAGCAGTTCGAAAGCATGTAAAAATGCAAGTAGAAAAATAGGGACCACCTTTGGTGGAAAGGTAACAGTGTTCTGTGTGCCTTCGGCATTTAGTCATGTCAGCCACATGACCACGGATATGTCTTCAGACAGCGCTGGCTCTTCGGCTTTGTAATGGAAATTAGCACCGCCCCCTAGAGTCGGGAATGGCTAGCACATATGTACGAATCCTGATTCTTCTTGCAGTGTTGCAACCAGGAAGTCTTGCATGCTCTGGGAAAAGCATTAGTGGTGTGTTGCTGCTGGTTTGGACCAGTTCGCCAGAACCGGTAGCGGAAATTTCCCCCCGCTCACCAAACGGCAGCAATGGCCGGTTGGACACGCCCTCAAACTGTACCTCCGGCTTGAAATTGGTCCCCCAGAGCAAAGTTTACTTTAAAATAACCCTCTAAGCATGCGCAAAGCCTCCTGCGTATGCACAGACTATTTTAACCCTGGAGCGATGGCAGCACATGCGTGAGCATAGCAAGCACGCACGCGCAAAATGCACTCTTTCGGACCAACCCCAAACCAGTAGGGAAGGTAAGAAGAACCCACCCCTGAAAAGCATGGGATTTATTTCTTTGAGAAGTAGAACCCGTGTTTCCCCCCCCTAACTATGTTTCTAAAACGCAGCAGATTTTCAAAGTTCATTTGCCAGTAAATGATTGCTTTTCAGTTCAATTTATTTGCTTGAAAACAATAGATTACAGCAAACCTATCCCCCCTCCCCAAATTAAGCAAAAATGATATGACGTACATGCATAGCAAATTAAGCCATTTCAAATGTTACACTTGTAGGCCAAAGTCGAGACGGAATCACTAAGAGTATACATACAGCATATTATTTTTCATCACCCTGAACTTTAAGTGGTCCATGGGGAGGTGACAGGGGCTGAGGGGCTGCCTGCATAGTTTTAAGACTGTGGAATGTATGTTTGAAAGTTATTGTGTGAACTATGGAAGATCAAGGAAAGCCTGTCTCATATGCACTGCAGTGCTTTCGAGTAGTCCTTGACTTACCAACACAATTGAGTCCAAAATTTGTTAAGCTAAGGGAGTGTTAGTAACGAGGCTATAAAGTGAATCTCGCTTCCCCCTTGACTTTGCTCATCAGAAAGACACAAACGGTAAATCGGCTGATTCCGGAACACTGCAACCATCATAAATATGAGGCAGTTGCTAAACATCCAAGCGTGACCATGGAGATGCTGCAATGGTCGTAAGCGTGAAACCGGTCATAAGTCAGTTTTTTTCAGTGCCGTTGTAATTTTGAAGAGTCACTAAACATATGGTTGTAAGTCGAGGACTACCTGTATGTTCTAGCTACCTTGTAGGAGGAATACTCAGTAAGTGGAATCAGCTAAATTAGGGGTGTCAAACTCGTGTCACGTCGTCGTCACGTGACGTATGGTGACTTTTCCCCTCTTTGCTAAACCGGGGGTGGGCGTGGCTAGCGCATGATGCATTCGGCTCACGGGTCACGTGTTTGACACCACTAAATTATTACATCACATTTCATTTCCCCAAATTTGGGATTTCCAAGACTTTTGCTTAGTGAAACCAAGGAACAGATGTTTGCCCAAAAGCACCTCTCACATGAAGCCATAATGAGACAGACTCTGCAAAACCCAATTATGAAAATACTTCAAACAATCATCATCCTCACAAGCAAGTTTAAATTAATTTGCTCTTTGTGCTTCACTTACCAAAAAAGAAACCCAAGAAGAAAAAGCAGTTCTTGTATCAAAGCTGTCCTCAAGCCTCCAGAGAAAAATATAGTTCCTTTTGAGTATTTTGATCAAATACAAATTACATGACATAAAAGTGCTGTGCAGATAATAATTCCAAAGGGACAGAGAACAAAGTCTTTGTGCTTTTTAATATATAAGAAATAATGTGTGCATTTCGATTGGATACATTCATGTATTTTTCTAAATAAAAAATAGGCAGGCTATTGCTATTCATACGGACTTACATTTTTATTACAAACTAAGCTCAATTAGATTTAAATGAGCCCATGCGTTCCTTTTTAATGTCCAAACTAGAGTTTGTATACAACTTCACTCCTATTTCTTCCTATTTCTTTTTTTTAATATTAATTCCCTAATTTAGAAGAAGCATTTATTTTGGTTAAATCATTTGGAACCATTGACCTGGTGATCCCCTACAGCACGAATGTCAAACTCGTGGCCTCACTTTGCCATCACATGATGTTTTTCCTTCACGGAGCTGGGGTGGGCGTGGTCTGTGTACGATGCGATGCATCCGGTCCGTGGGCCACCAGTTTGACACCCCTGCGAGTTTAATAGTAGATTTGAATCTACTTTCTTCCAGGCCCTGTCTGATATACTGAGCTTTGGATACTTGTTTTTACAGCCATATATGTCAAGTCAATTCGATTAATATGTAAAGGATATCTTAATCTATATTTACTGCGTGCTAAGAAAGCACTGATCACTGGTACCTACCAAAATCAATACTAATAAATAGCACAACTTACAAATTGACTGAATTTTGTTTTGAAACAGCTGGTTAAAAAAATAGCATGCACTATCTATTTTATAACTATTGCTTTACTACTGTGCTTATAGCTAAATTGGAAACATCCTCTGCCATAGGAGCAAAATACTAGACATTCATTTTAAAAGCAGAGTCACTATTCACAGCTAATTCAAAAAATTGATTTTTTTTTTTGGGTCTGTAGGAACTTACTATGAGGGTCTACATTTTAATTCCATGTCTTCTTATTTATCTGCCTGGTTATGCCTAACTGTGCAGTGGATAATGTGAAATTTGAACTGTTCTTTAACACCCTTACCAGAAATCATTAGCTATTAGCAGGGGCAGAAAAGGATAGCATGTTAGCATAGCATTCCTAAAATTAGCATGCTAATAGCCAATGATTTCTGGCAAGGCTGGCAAAAAAACAGATCAAATTTCACATTATTCTCTGTAAAGGTAGGAATATGGAATACAGAAGAAAAGGAAGGGCTGAATCTCACCACTAGATCCAGAGCTCTCACACTTTTTACATTTATACAAAATGTGGACACTATAGAAGCTTTTTAGACGATAGCGTCTCATCAGCAGTCCCAAACATTTCTGGCTTTGTGGGCCAGCAGTGGGGGTGGTAGCAGTGGGGGCGGCGGGAAAGGTGAGCAGCAGGTGAGTGCACATGCGACACTCACACAAATGGAGTCTCACACGAACATGCTTTCACCTGCCACTTGCACAGCCTGGTTTCATGATCCAGGATTTGGGGACCCCTGATCTAGTGATCCTCAGGCCTAAGAGTTTCAATGCCATTTATATTAATAAGGATCCTCTAGACAGCATTGGGATCAGGCCCAAACTATTTCCTTAAGTAATCTTGTGAGAACAAGATCTGGACACTTAACTGATTCCCATCTACAACAATGAATTAGTTTCTGGAATTAAGTAAACCCTGGTAGCATCAAACCAAAGCCAATAAGTGAATCAAGAGGCGTGACCTTGCAGGGAAACTATAGTAATAGCACTTAAACTTATATACCGCTTTATATATAGTGCTTTTACAGCCCTCTCTAAGTGGTTTACAAAGTCAGCCTCTTGCCCCCAACTATCTGGCTCCTCATTTTACTGACCTCGAAAGGATGGACGGCTGAGTCAACCTTGAGCCTGGTGAGATTCGATCTGCCAAATTGCAGGCAGTTGGCAGTCAGCAGAAGTAGCCTGCAGTACTGCATTCTAGCCACCGCCAGTTCTATAACTAGCTTATCTGCTTTACTATACCCTGATAATTCATATAAACTGATCTAGGATCAGATTATCCAAATATATGGTCTTTACCAGTATCTCCACTGAATAGCTTTGGTGTGTTCATACAATTTTTGGAAGCACTTTATCCTTATAAATGGGGTGCCATCATTCTAGGCAACTGAAGGTGTTTATCAACAAATAAATTCTTAATGCTTTTCAAAGGTAGTTTCTTAATGTTTTTCACGGGTATTTTGAAAAATAAAAAATAGGCTGAAATCTTCCACTTAAGAAGGCAATAATTTGAAGAAAAAAATAGTTATTATTACAAAGGCAATGCAATAATCTAATTCTCATTTGTTGCTGTGGTCATAGGTCAGGACTAAAACAGTTCAGGAGACTTATTCGTTTATGAGGAATGTATGCAAATAATTGGCATAATTCCTTTTTTTCGTAAGTAGATACATTAGTGGTTATCAGCTAAATCATTGGCATATAAAGTGGTTACAGAGTTGGCTAATACAATAAGTCTTTTGTTATGAATTTATCATTCAATCAGATACAGGTTTTTTTCCATTTCCTTTTATGTATTCAGAGATTGAGTATAATGTATGTGGGTCCGTAGGAACTCTACAATTTCCATGTGGGCACATTTCAAAGCCAGGGACAAAGCAGAATTGCCAACCTACACGATGAAGAACAAAAAAAAAAGGAGATTATTATGCCAGCTCTCCTAAGCTCTTTACTTTTCCCAGATATCAGACACGCCCATATTTAAAGCTGCATATTTATTCTGTGAACCATGTATATAAATAATAGCATCCTATATTCCTATATATTAGGAAGTCCATTAGTACTTCTACGTGAGAACAGTCACCTATCTATCAACTATCTGTGGGGTCTTTGATGTGCTCTGTGCTTGGTTATTTTCCTGCAGACATTTCATTACCACATTAGATAACCATATCAGTGTTCACTGATGATATTACCTAGCTTGATGATGAAACATCTGCTAGAAAGCAATCAAGCTCAGACATCATCAAGGACCCCACAATTCAACCATGAACTTCAAGGATTCTCTTCTATTGGTATCATTTCTTTCTTTTTTTCGCATCATCCTCTTCATCTGTTCTGGATCTTTGGTAGCAAGTATGAATTTACACTTTAAATTAGGCATCTGAAGTACAGGTAGTCCTCAACATATGACCACAACTGAGCCCAAAATTTATGTTGCTAAGTGAGAAATTTGTTCAGTGAGTTTGCCCCATTTTACGACTTTTCGTGCCACATTTGTTAAGTCAACCACTGCAGTTACTAAATTAGTAACACAGTTGCTAGGTGAATCTGACTTTCCCCTTGACTTTGCTTGTCGCAGGGCTGTCAAACTCCCAGCCTATGGGCCAGATGCTTCACACACTGAACACGCCCACATCCAGTTTAGCGAAGGGCGGGAAAACTCTTGATATGTCACGTGACGTCACTGTGACAATGTGAGTTTGACACCCTCGGATTTTGAGAAAGTCACAAAAGGTAATCACATGACCCTATGGCACTGCAACTGTCATAAATATGAACCAGTTGTCAACCACCTGAATGGAAATCACATGGCCATAGGGATGCTGCAATGGTCACAATTGTGGAAAACGGTCATAAGTCACATTTTTTCAGTGCCGTTGTAATTTCAAATGGTCATTAAATGAACTGTTGTAAGTCAAGGACTACCTGTACACACATTCATTCATAGAGTGGGAGCCCACCATTGGCTAAGTAAACCAAATTTTTACTCTGAATAAAACAATTTCTTAACATTAATGCTTGAGAACATGGAAACCAGGGCGGTCCAATAATAAAATGTTAGATGAATCCTTTGGTTTCTTTTGATTTTACAGAACCGTATCTCTCTTTACAAAATCAGTCCTCTGCTCTTAGACTGGATCACTAATTAATGGAGCAGCTCCTTTATCTCAATAGCACTGACTGGATGTAGGATAAACATGAGCTATTTGTTAAGAAGGATACTGATGGTTTCCAGCTGCCTCAGTGCTTATGAAATTACAGGCACATTATAAATCATGTCCCTGCCTTAGACCTAGTTTGCATACTGTGCTTCCAAACCAGGCCCTTTTTCACAATGAGTCCAAACTTGATAAGACTCATCTGTACCTAATTATAGCCTTTTCTTCAGCTTCCATCAGGAAAGTAAACAAAGGTTTTTCCAATGTAAATCAAACTATGAACAAAAGATAAGCTGGGGTGTATTTAGTCTAGTTGAGTTATTTTTCTGAATAGAAATTGGTCTCACATCCAGAAAACTGAGGATCACTTTGATGGAGATTATATAAGAAGTTCCGATTCATACATTTTAAAGAATCTAGAGTGACATTCCATCAACAGCTAGGTAAACCAATTTTTTATTGTGAGTAAAACAAAGAGTTACTCAACATAATGTATGAGAACTTGGAAGCCAGCATGATCCAATAGTAAAATGTTAGATAAATCTAACATAGATTTATTTCTATGTTTAATTATATGAATTATTATTTTATTATTATTAAATGAATTATTTTTTTTCAATTTGAAAATATCATTCATATTTTTGTTGTATTTGCTGAGTGTTCTATATGCATCATCTTTTATTTTAGGTCCACTGAACTGGACCTTTAACAACCTCCTGTTAACTAATTCAAATAGGAGGTCTGTAAATCTTAAATAATAACTGATATATTGCGATTGTAAAGGTTCTTAAATTTGGTTCAAATTGCAGGGGAAATGAACAAGGGTATTATTTTGCTCTGCAAGTAAGCAACCACCCATGAAGAATTTTAGTTTGCAATCTATACTTTCAAACAAAGCACCTATCCACATACTCAATCTTGTTATATCATGAATTTTTAATCTACAGATACTATAAAAATTGTTTGCCAGCATGCTTGTTTTATTCCAGCATGCTGCCATTACACCATGTGATTTAAATTACTGGTGCACATATAATTATGGCGTTTATGGGTATTATATCTACACAAACTCATGCCAATCTGTGACTTGAGTACAATAATTACTTGTAAGAACTATACCCCTCAATGCAATTTTGTGTTGCATGTACTCCTTATTTAAGGGATCTAACAGTCAAATCAAGAGCAGATTTATCTGAACAATGTAGATTTCTATAAGAATGTCTGCATGGGTAAAGAAAAAAAATCATATTAGTGGTTTTCAAACTCTTACATTGAAACTTTCTGGGGTTAATATGTGGCAAGCTTAGTTTTCAATATGGCTCAAACTTCAGGATCTTTTTTATCTGTTTTTAGTTTTACAACTGACACAAAAAGAAACAAGCAAACAGCTTTTAAAAAACACACGGTATAATATTGTGAAAATATAGCATGTCTGTTCTCTGTAAAAAAAACAATGTAAATATTAACTGATTGTCAATAATGCCATGTTTGGAACGCTTGTTAAAACTAGGATAATCTTAAGCCAAAAAGACCTCCAGACCAAATGTTTTAAAATAACCATACTTTTTATTAAATCAAAAGCATGAAATATTTTTTTGCCTGCCTAACAGATTTCATCCAACTGGGCGCCAATTCAAATAGATGTCATTATGAAAACAGGCCTAGTGCAAATAATTTTGTAAGTAAGAACTCATAGGAGCACATAGTCCAACATATGTGGGAAACATCTAGTTTTTTCTCACCTTGTCCACTAATGTAGGATCACAGCCTGAATGAGATAAAAGAAGTTTCACCATCTCCAAATTACCATGTTGAGAAGCCACCATTAATGGTGATAGACCATCCTCATCCTGAAGATTTATATCGGCATTGCATGACAACAATGCTTTCACCATATCTTCTCTATCATGGCTCACTCCCAAAATTAAGGCAGTCTGTCCACCCTAGAAAATACCATTCATGAGGGTTACACATCATGTATTCAATTTTGCTATAACATACTCATTCACTTATCCTCATTGGTAAAAGACCAATCTGCAGGCAGCCCTTCAGAATACATTATATACATTGCATTATAATCTCCTCTCCCTTTCTTACACTAGGCATCTGATGACCTGTTCCTCTGCATCTTCATTTGGCATTTTTCTTTCCATATCTAGTTTTATTCTTTTTTATAAGACTTTAATCTAAAGTTTGCTTGCATCAGGAAAGTGTGCAATGATTTGCAAATCTGCACGCTGTCTTGCATCTTTTTCATTTGGCATAGATAAATAGACTGATTTCTCCCCCCCCCCCAATCTCCAAGTTACTCCAGGTTATATTCTCTTCCTCTATACATGCCATTTGTGCCATTTGTGAATTTAGGGGCCCCATCTCCTACAGTTAGTTAGCATTTCATCTATACCCTGCACATCCATCATTCTTATTTACCAACAATTTACTGCCCATCATATTTATTTCAACTATTTCAAGTGAAATTGTTCCTGAATAGATTCCCTGTCTATAAATGTATCCATTATTCTACAATCCTGTGTGTAAATTATTTTGGTACAGCTTTTCTCTTTTCCTTCAACCACATTTCTCAGATGCTTTTTCTAGATTACTTTGTGTAAATCCTACTTTGGCAGTAAATGTTCCTGCAATTCCTTTCTTAAAATTCTTCTTTAAAATGTCTCCTCCTCCTCCTCCTCCTCCTCCTCCTCCTCCTCCTCCT
>JANHFT010002304.1:12326-25734 GCA_032467955.1 Pseudoxenodon macrops | reverse complement strand
AGGCAGTCAAACTAAATGTATGGGAAACGGTTCTGAATGTGTAAATGAATTGTTATTAGCAGATTTGTCTTGACGATACCTGTTTTATATTGTAAGGAATTGCATTAAAGGGTTTTAGTGTGAAGAGAATCTGAAGGTGAACCATGGAATTAGCTTGTGTTTAGTGCTTCAGGAAGAAATCAGTGTTTGTTGCTTGATCTTTCTTTCTGCACATGCTTGATGATGTCATAACTAGAAAGGTTCATATGGCTGAAGCTAGATATGGAGGTACATTTAAAAATGAGAGTAATGAAAGAAAAATTAAATTTCTCCCAATGCCATAACTAATTTGTTGCTCTATGGCACCTAAAACATCAATTTTAGGTGCCATAATTACAGACGTAATTACAAAGTTATGAGCAATGATTAAGAATATTGTGTACTTTCAAGTTTTTGAACCCAAAAATTTATTCTCATCAGTCCAGATCTGATGAGTAGGCTCATCTGATTTAGGTAATTGACTTACCTGAGTGTGAACTAGAGGTGGGTTCCTAATGGTTTCTACCGAACTGTTAGTAACTTGGCGGCCCGGTTCAGTAGAACTGTTACCAACCAGGACCTGCCACGCCCCCGAGCCGGTTCTTTCAGCAGCCCCATAGGCACTGCCATCTTGGATTTTTCTTCCGCGCATGTGCAGTTTTTTTTAAGCACTGCACAGCGCACCCCTGAGTGAACCGGCAGTAAGAAGTTTTAGAACCCTAGCTAACTGAGTCATCCCTATGTTTGTAGACGCCTAATTCTACTAAAATAATTTGAAACATTTCCACAAATATGACAAAAATGATATTTGTGATTTCCATATATGAGCCCACTGAATGAAGAACTAGTTTTAATTATTTAATGAGTGAGATTAGATGGAACTAGATTGAGATTATTCTGCAAAGACTTTCTCCCCAAATCTAAAGAAATGCTATTGTGATTCACAATAAACCATGCCTTAGTATTTAATGTCTTGGCACACCTTCCTGGATTGCTCAAACCCTACCTCCTTACTCTAGTAAAATCACAAGGAAGAGATTTGTATCAACAATTGTATCCAGATTCAGGAAGAATTTGATTAGTATTTAGTAAACAGCCCAAAACATCCATTTAAAGATTGCTTTTTCAGTATGTCAAGGCACAATAACTGTTTCTCATTTCTTCTTTGTCATTATGGAGGAGAAGGGAGCTGGAGGGAATAAGATGACTCACCAAAGCTAACTCGCCACATGCAACTGGCCATGGGCCACTAAGACAATTCCACACAGGATAACTAAATGCAAGAAATGTTAACCACCACTGTGGATGTGGAATAGATGGGGATGGGGCCAGTCAGAGGTGGTATTTACTGGTTCTCCGAACTACTCAAAATTTCCACTACCGGTTCCCCAGAACTGTTCAGAACCTGTTGAATATCACCGCTGTGCTACAGGCAGGAACTCATGGCAAAGGAAGAGGGGCCCAAACAGGAATGAGCAATATTTGGGATGAAAACAAGACTGCATTAATATTTGGGGAAACAATACTTCATTGACTAGAGACTGCAATTTTAGTAAGGCGGATAAAGGAGTTTGCTACATCCAGCCTAGCATCTCCAGGTATCCATTAGTGTTGCATGTGCCTACATTAGTTGTTGACTTAGGTGATTCGATATACTCTCCAGATATTTTTTCTTCCTCTTGATGTTTGTCTTTGCCTAACTTTTTTTTATTTCCAGCAGTGATTGTTTTGCTTCTTAGGAAGGCAAAGGAAGGCATTACTGTAATCCTGAGTCCATCGATACAGAAATAAATGGCCATTTGCCCCTAGGTAGCCACATATAAACTCTTTCAACCATCAGTAGCGCTGACTCTGCTCATTTACTGACTGAGTCAATTGCCAACTGCAGTAAACTTCCATTTTCCATGTGGACATTTTTACAGATAACTGGCTCCATACTTGCTTGTTTTTTAAAACTTTTTTTTTTTAATCCAGGGGAAAATATTGCTATTGAATGCATTGTATGTTTAGATTTGGTGAGAAAGGATTTGATTAACATGGGGAAAAGGTGCAGTTGACTGATCCTGATGCCCTGGGAGCCAATAACTATTAAGCCTCCCAGAAACTGGCAGGACCTCACCGTAAGCAACCTATAACAGAAATTGTCCCAAACTGTGAACTGTACAACATTTCAGTCCTCTGAATAATAGATTCAAGAACTTCCACGTGTTGTTGTTTTTTTAAAGGTGGCTTGTAAGAATGAATGGGGTAATAATCATAATGAAATTATTTGGACCCCTCTTTAGAAATCCAAAGAGGAAGAAGGTTAAACTGAACACTAAATACAATAACAGTATGGAATAAGATATGTAAGATAATATAAAGAAAATAATGCATAATATATACAATAAAGTAACAACAATAGTGTTGCATTATTATGGACGCTCATTCAGCAACGATTCAAACTTGTGATGGTGCTGAACAAGAGGGACTTATGAGCAGTCCTCAAGAGTTCTGGCTGTCACATTGTTCCTGTAGTCAAATACAAATTCTGTGATTGCAATTTCCGACATTCCTTGCCAATGTCCCACAAGCCAATAGGAAATCAGAAGTCACAATCATGTGAGGTCCACCCTTATTACCAACCCATGCAATCCTTGCTTAACTATGGCAATCGGGGTTGCTGGAATTGCCATTGCTTAGTGATGTGGTCATGTGGCACTACCTTTTACAACCCCATCACTTAGCAATGGCAATTCTGGTCCCAATTGCCGTCATAACCTGAAGACTACCTGTATTGAGGCTTACTGCATAGTCCATTACTCATTCATTGGAACAAGTAACATTTCTTTTCTGAAACTTGGGTTGAGCTTCTCCTTGATCGCTAAGCAAGGAATCAATTATGCTTGAAGCAGGAATATATGAGTCCTATTAATTACATTTTCTTTATTGCTTCTTGGCAACTTTTGACAGAGATCTAATCTACAGTAGAATGGGAAAGGAATAAACAACGTTACATTTAATCAGACATGTCCGTATCATTTTGAGTACACATGCAATGAAGCATTATAAAATGAAAAGGCAATCTTGTCCCTTCCACTGATGCTTACCCACCATTTACCCCAACAAACTGAAGGTTCTTTTTGGTGCCGTTACTTCCTTCGTGGAAACCAGCTTCTTTCTTTTTCATAATAGATTTCAGACTTGTACTTGGAGAGATTTCTGATAGAAATAAGTTTTAAAACAATTATATAAAAACGTTATCATTACCGCTCTTTCTTAATATTACCATATACGTTGCAAATGTTGAGTTCTACTGCCAAATTTATTTCCATGACAGATGTTGATGAAGGAGATACCTGTGTGGTCAGGGCTTCATGCAGCCACCATGCATTCTTCCCAATGTACAGGGATTCTCATGCCAACATAGAAGATGTGGTAGAAAAATATTCCATGCTTTTCTCTACTGTGAGTCATACAAACACATTAGGGCAGCTGAAGTTCGTAAAAAGAATTGTGACAACGTAAGAACGAGAACTGAGGTTACAGTGAGCAACCCAAAAAAAACACACGCATGGATCACCAAACAAATAACTCCAGAGTTTTCCTTTGAGGTACAAATGACCAAGGCTCAAATTGTCCTATTTTGGACACATAATGTAGAGACTTAGCTCTCTGGACAAGGTTCTAATGCTTGGAAGGTGGAACGAAAGAGAAGAGGACAACTAGTACCAAGGTCGGTGGCTCAGTTACAGGGGCGGTGAATGTATAATCTGAAAAATACAGTAATTGCCTTAGAGTTTTTCTCTTAAATACAGGAATAGATAGTTCAGTGGTTTGATATCTTCAGACAAATGCAAGCAACCCAGTGCCCCCCAGATATTTTGGATTTTAAACTCTTATCAGCCAAAGTTGGCGGGAAAGATTGTGAGAGGACAACAAATTGCCTACCTTTTCATCACTCTGAGAATCTTCAGATTAGTCACTTTCTAAACTCCGTAGTAGAGATGGGTTCCTACCGGTTCGGACGAGTTCTACCGAGTAGGTAATAGGCCCCTGGTGACGTCACGGAGGTGGTTCTGGTCCGTGGGCGCCACCATCTTTTTTGGGGGATTTTGTTTCCATTTTTTTTCTTCTGCGCATGCACAGAAGCCAAGTTTACAGCAGTGTGCATGCATTGCCACCTTGTTTCGGCCTTTTTTGGGGGGAACTTTTCTACTGAGCATGCGCCCATGAGGCGCGCCCACATGGCACGGGAGGCAGCAAACTGGCAGCGAGGTAAGTTAGACCCCACCTCTGCTCCGTAGCGAATTTCCTATTGAATTTGCTAAAATGTTTTGTTTTAGCAAATAAAACAAAACATTTTGTGTGATAAGATCTGATTATACATGGGGATGGCAACATATTTGATAGCATCACCACATATGCACCATTTGGCAGGGCTCTAGAGTCATGCTAGATGGCCTAACATGTTGAAAAATTATTTTAATGTTCCTATCTAATTTTCACCTAGCGTGCTCAATCCCTCTATCTAGATCAGAGCAAGCACACACCACTCAGTTCTTCTTGGGGGAAAAAAATACATGGCTTGATCTTTATTTATTAAACATCAGCAAACACCATAACAGGCAAAAGCAGGAAAATGCAGGGAGAGGCCAGAATAGGCAAGAATTTATCTATATCTCTATACGTAAAAAGGCACAAAATTTTCCAGAGCTACTGGAAATTATATTGTGAATAATTAGCGTGGTGGTGGCCTTTTCTTTTGTCCCATGTTTAAACCTTTTGTGTATAAAATGGCAGAAGAGAGATTGAAAGAAGGTGATCCCTCCTTAATTCTATACCATTAATGAAAGAACTGAATGAATAGGGATGATAAAAACATAAAAATACCATTTCCCTCCCATTTCCCAGTTTTTCTCCCAGTATTATCAAAGATCCATTCACTCTGGAGGGGACATTTGTGAGCATTCCACAGTGCTCTGAGCTCATTCAGTCCTTACTGGACAATTAAAGGAATCTTTTCCATTTAGAATTTTGTTCCTTCATTATTTTCCAGATTTCAAAACCCTCGGGACCTACCAAGTCTATTTAATATCTTCCTTTTAGGCATTTTAGACGCAAGAACATTCACATTTTAAATTTCAAACTGAACTTTGAAATTGGACTGGAAATTTTAAGAGACGGAACGGAATTGCAAGGAATCAACTTTCAATATGCTTGGGAAAAGGGCATCCTACACTGCGTAAATTACAAGAACAAAAATTTGTGAAATTGAACATGAATAAGGGCTTTTCTCTGTCTTGGTGTTCATTAAAATATAAGGCTTGGGATCTATACAAGGTTTCTGAAACTGCCAAAATCTGTTATTTGTCAGCCACATTTAGCTCACTAGGTCACATTGTCATATGCTGAGACAGCAAACTAGAAAGCCCAGATTATTCAGAGATAGCATGGCAAAAATTAGAACGTCGATAGTGCATGAAAGAGAAGGAAGACTATCAGCTGATTTTCTACCATCACAAGAGATTGAAAAGTAGAATCGGAGAGTGACTGGGATTTGCTGCTGCTGTTTTACATGTGACAAACCTTACATTTAAACTTTAGCTGTCCATAATTTAGATTTAAAAAAAGCATCAGAGTTTCCCCATGATCAGGAATACCTTATAGCTTTGGCACAATAGTAGGCAGTGTGACAAAGCAGGCACTGACCCAAAGTATTTTGTTATCTAAGACAAAGTGCATAGTAAGCTCCCACCCTAATCTACGTAGCGAGGCTCCTTTGATGGCAGGGTCCATCAACACTGAGAAGGTCAAAATCTTAAGTCAAGGACAAGCTATGTGACATTTAAAGCTTTGACAGAAATAAGTAGCCACGGAGCTCAAGAGCCATTGTTCCCAAACATACCATTCTCGTATGTTTAGAATCAGTTTTGTACCTCAGGTAGTCCTTGATTCACAACCATTTGTTTAGTGACCACTCAAAGTTACAACAGCACTAAAAATGGACTCACAACAATTTTTCACACTTATGCTGCCGCAGCATCACCGTGGTCATGTGATCAAAATTCAGACACTTGGCAACTGGCATGGATTTATGATGGTTGCAATGTCCCAGGATCATGCAATCACCTTTTGTGACCTTTTGACAAGTGACATGAATGGAGAAGCCTAATTCACTTAACAACTGTATTAGTAACTTAATAACTGGGGTGCCTCACTGAATAGTTCTGGCAAAAAAGGACATAAAATGGGGCAAAACTCAACAGCTATGTTGCTTTTCTATGAAAATTTCAAGTTCAATTGTGGTCGTAAGTTGAAGGCTATTTACACTGACCTACTTTTATCATATTGTATATGACTGTATGCTTATTTATATGCAATGGAGTATACTTCCTCATTTGGGAATCTTGGACTAAGTGAGTGTGAGGGTTGATTTCTCTGGCTGCTACCAACTCAAGATCAGGGTTATTGACTTATTAACACTACATGTACATAGTGAGCATTCCAATTAGTATAAGTTCCTTGTTCTATTTGAAAAACATTTTATATTCCAGAGTTTGTACACCTAAGCTTCTTTCATAACTTTTGCTTGTTTTTCCATAATTGACCTCATACTAGCTTTTTAAATATATAAATATGTACAGTTAGTCCTCCTTTATAAGTCATAATGATTTTTAAAGTATTAACTTAGACTAATGGGACCCCAGGCTCTTAGTACGTAACTTCTTTGAGATTTTCCCAGACAACCGCAAAGAAGGTTTGGGCAGTACATTAAGCTATGTTTCTTTTTTTTTTTAAATCAGGGAATATTCTGCAAATATTTTAGTTTTACCTTTTTATTTTGAAAAGGCAATTATGTCTACTTGATTTGTTTCTCAAGTGGTGCTACCCCTGAATACCATCAGTGTAAGAGAATGAAAGACTGGCTTTGTCAAAACTATTTACCCAACTGTTGATACTGTGTGTTGGAATTCTCTTGGTCTGTTGGTGTCTGTGCTGAGTAGGCAGAGAGGAGCAAATTCAGAGAATTAACAAGTTGATTCTGGATCGAACTGAGCTTTGAGGCAGGTTGCTTTATAGCACTGGCTAGCTCGGGATAGCCATGTTCTAGGCACAGCCACTGCTCATGTAAGAGATCCTGGATTTTTTTAATGTATTGGCTCACGATGGGATCTGCAGGTGATTCCTTTGCTTCTTGATGATTCTGCTCCTCCTGCTCTCGCTGAGCATCTTCTTGAAAAATGATTTGCATTCCTTTGGATTTTATGTCAGCGGTCTTGGGACGAGAACCATTTTCTTCACCAGAAACAAAGAGCTGAGCAGTCAAAAGGTTTCTTTCTGTCTTGCTGTTTCCATTATCAACATGTACCGGTAGCTCATTATAACTTGGTTCAACAATGGAGTAATCACGTTCCTGAGCAATTCTCTCTCCTTCCGTGTTTCTCTCCAAAGTAGGCTTATCTCTTCCTCCATCATCAGATATCTCGGCACAGAGTAACTCTTTATATATTTCCACATTTGTATCATCAGCCTCGTGAGTAACACCTCCTAGAGGTTCCACAAGCTCCGTGATGTTTACATAAATCTCTTTTTCATGCATCACCTTTTCATGCACATGTTCGGTATTCACAGCAACGTCAAAGTATTGGGGGGCATTTCGGGCCTGCATGCCTGGCTTAATTTCTTTGATGTTCTCCCCACAGAGTTTCTTTTCCAGCTGTGCTTTAGAACTTGCTAGCAGTTCAATGCTTCTCTCTTTTGCTTTGATTTCTTGATCCTGTTGCTTCAAAACCATCCGGATCTGCTCAAGTTCTTCTGTTTTGTGATTCAGCTGCTTCTCCAGAATTGCAATATGCTGCTGTAACGCTCTTATATTGCTGGGACCTTTGAGAAGGAAGGGCTCGAGTTCTATATTTCCTCTCACTTCTCTAGTGTTAAGACCTGTCATTTCATTCTCTTCCTCTGCTTCTTCTGCAACAGTCTCACATATGTTGAGTTCTATTTCTTCCTGGGACTGTTTTACAGACATGTTTTCTGAGGTACCGGTAGGGGCCACTCCACTTTGAACTGATGATGGACACACCTGTGTCTCATGACATTCTTCTCCACTCTCGACCGCCTCAAGGAATTTCTGAGAAATTAGGGGTTGGCTTTGCTGCGGATCACTGAGTTGTGTTATTTCCTTAGGAAGCTCTGTTGGTTGCTGGTCTAACAGAACCTGAGCTTCTCTCCTTAATCCTGGACTTTTCTCAGAATCCTGGATGGCTTTATTGGTTTGCTCTTTCATTAGATTTTCATGAGGGGGTAACGAAGATCTTTTGGAAATGATTAGCTGGGATGGCTTTTTTGCAGGGCTGAAATCAAGCTCTAAACCATTTCTATTAGAAGACTGAAGGAATCCCGTAGGGAAAAAAGCTGCTTGAGGAGTTTCTTCTTCTAAATTTGGAATTGGTGGAAGCTGGGCAGGCATGCTGGATGCCCTTAGAAGCTGAGGCCTTCCTTTACAATGGGGAGCCTCCTCTTCAAGGGGAAGAGAATCTTGTTTGACAGTCTCTATTAGCAGGGCTTTCTTTCTGTAGCTCGGTCCTTGAGGAAGAGTTGAATGTGAAGACGTGTCAACGGGTGTGACCAGGGACCTGCTCTCCTCTGCATCTAAGGAGGTCTTTCTCTGTGTAAGGAAACTCTTGTTTAAGGAGGACGAATAGACATGGGATCCATTTTCTGGAAGGCTAAAGTTCCGAGGCAGGGTGCTAAATTTGGGGTGCTTAGTTTTCCGGCGGACTGGAATTCTCTTGATAGTATTTCCCTTTTCAATGTCATCGACATACTTCAGGAAGTCAAGATCTAAATGGAAACCATAGGGGGTTTCCACAGAATAGGGACTTTGGGGTGGCTCTTTATCCTCTGCTTTTGATGCCCAGTTATCTGCTAACATGGAAAAAGAAATAGAAACAAAAAATAAATAAAAGCTTTAATTTACAAGAGATTATGTTAAAATCTAGAAATCTCATTATTATCCATATTCACTCTTCTTGATACATATAAATAGTCAAAGGCAAACCTAGATATTTAAGAAAAACAATTAGGAAATATTCTTCTCTTTTTAGATTAATTGTTCAGGAAAGTCTACACATCTCTTCTAATACTGCAGAACTGTTGGCTTGAAACCAGAAAAAGCCTATAAAGCTATCCGTTTTACTTCTGACTGGACATAAACAACGTTTATACTGAAACAACCCATATACTTATCATGCATCATTCTTATTCCAAGGATTTCACTGCATAAATTACATAAGCCCAAGGATGGAATTTTATGGAAGGGCCAGAAGGAAGCAACAAAGTATTTTGACTAAGTAACATTATGCACACAGAATATTTAATAACGGGCTGATTAAGGCTGATCTTTTTGAGCTTATCAAGTTTCATCCCAAGGAAGTTTAAAATGTTGTTCTTAGCTCCTTAGAGAAAAGACAGGATATTTAAAAAAAGAAAAGAAAACTAAATACCAGACGAGGAGAGTTAGATATGCTAAGTTTAAGTCATCCTATTGGTTTTCTCGAGACATGTCTGCCTCTAGGCTGCAGCAATACAGACCTGTTCCAGCACTGATGAAAATCAGCCTGTATCAGTATGCATAACGTTTTATTCTAAATGCTAGCTATAGCTCCAGGCACAACCACGAGGCAGCTTCATATAAATCACTGTGCAGTTAGTCTCCATCCACAAGGCAAAGAGGGAAAGAACAGCTGGCAATTTGTCATCCAGGACATCTCTGTAGAGTCAGCTAGAAGATACAGCCCCAAAGAGGGATGTGAAAATATATAAACTTATTTTCTGTGACTCCACAGATATTTGTTCCACTATGAGTCCTCAGGAATTTGCTAAATCATCACTTCAATTGATAATTATGTAAACAACAGCTTCTGCAGACTGCGTTACAGATCTGCTTTAAAAGCCACATGATTCTAATAATATATATGTGAAATCTTTACTATTACGTTCAGTGCTGATCATGCATTTTCCAACACATTTTCCAACAATGACAAGTACCGTAATTACTGGCATGGATTGAACAGTAGTCGTAAAAGAAAAAGAATGTTATGTGAGTCTTGCTCTTTTTAAAATGTAAGAATGTTTCAGTGGGCACACAAGATGGCATGGCCCCAGATGTTTATTTAGTATATAAAGCTAAATAGATAAATACTATTTAAGCATTTGTTAATGGTCTTCTAAGAGCAACTCTTGCTAAATGGACTTCACTGCATAATCTATTTTTGGCTCTTGGATATGTTCTTTGAAATACTAAAATACAGAACATTAAATTTCTCTCCAAATAGATGAATGAAAGAAACACTACAACAGGGCTAATATATGCTTAGTTAACCTGATTAAATTGAATTATTTAATTCAAAGTCAAACTATCCTTGTTGCTGCTTGGGGATAGAGTTACTCAATACTCGTATAGTCATGCATATGGGTAACTATACAAAAATATAACAGGTTCTATTCTTTTAACCTCAGTATTGATCAAATCTCAGTAAGAACAACCCCATCACTGCTCTTCACAGTGAAAATCAAGTTGGCATTGGTGCTAAGTGTCTACTTTTGTTTAAAGACTAAGGTAAAGGTTCCCCTCGCACATATGTGCTAGTCGTTCCCAACTCTAGGGGCGGTGCTCATCTCCGTTTCAAAGGCGAACAGCCAGCGCTGTCCGAAGACGTCTCTGTGGTCATGTGGCTGCCATAACTAAATGCCGAAGGCGCACAGAGCGCTGTTACCTTCCCACCAAAGGATGGTCCCGATTTTTATACTTGCATTTTACATGCTTTCGAATTGCTAGGTTGGCAGAAGCTGGGACAAGTAACGGGAACTCACTCTGTTACGTGACGCTAGGGATTTGAACCACCGAACTGTTGAACTTTCTAATCAACAAGCTTAGTGTCTTAGCCACTGAGCCACCACATTAAAGACTGCCCATTCATAAAACACAATTCTGCTAACTTTGTCTGGGAAATCTTCTCCAACCTTTTTATCTAAAATGCTGTCTGGATCTCCTACTTGCATTCTTTCTTGTTAGAATTTTATGCATTCAAGTTTCTTTCCACAGATCAAGGGGAAAGGCCGTTCGATAAATCTGAGAATCTGAATCATCCCAACTTCCTAATTTCCAGTCATTTATCAGAAGCGATTAATCAATGGCATCATTCAAAAATACACGCTTTCTGAAGAACACACTTTCTGCCATTGTACAGATAGATTTTGAACACAGATAGAGTGAATATGCAAAATGAGGACATTTCAAAAGCGAAATGTTGTTCTTAGTAAAAGATAACTTTTACTTCAAAGAGAAAATGCTTGACTTTCTACTACGGTAAGTTGAAGTTTATATCCTTACCATCCGTATTGTCCATGATGAAAATTCTGTTTAATTTGCCGATGTCAAGCCATTACTGTGACTTCATAAAAAGAAATGTAGACCACCTAAAAAGAAAAAGAAAAAAGGAGTGGTGTGTTTTTTTTTAAGTAAGTTGTGGCTGTTTCAAAAATAACAAATTATTTACATTTTAGTTTTATACATAAATTATACATTTCACCAATGCATTTTAAAAACTCATTCTGCTCTTACTGGAATGAAATTATCGTCTACTAGCCCTTACCCGACAAGCATTTTAAGATTTTTTTTTAATCAGCGGTCCTCTCCTAGCCATGACAGTTTTTGCTTTCAGAATACATAACTCTACGTGATTATCTTCTTACTGCTGAGGAACAATTCACTGTACTTCCAGAAATTCAGCATTATGAACAGAGAAATACCCAGGGGGTGAATACTGAGCGGAGGCTAACATGATATAGTAGCTATGTGAAAGTACAGATGTTTTGAAAACAAAAAAAGAACGTATAACAGAATTGGAAAGAGGAAAAGAGTCCCTTGGTGTAAATATGGTGTCAGGAAAGCTGAAGCTGAAAATGAATTGAAATTGACAAATGATGCTGAGAATAACAAAAAGGGCTTCTCTACGTACCTCAAGTAAAAGAATCAATGAAGATGACAAGTATGTTGACAGATAATAAAGAAAACCAGCTATAGATAGTCCTTGACTTGCGACCACAATTGAGCTCAAAATTTCCGATGCGAAGTGAGTTCTGCCCCGTTTTACAGCCTTTCTTGCCATAGTTGTTAAGTGAATCACTGCAGTTGTTAATATAGTAACACAGTTGTTAAGTGATTCGGGCTTCCCCGTTGAATTTGCTTGTCAGAAGTTTGCAAAAGGTGATCACATGATACCAGAATATTGCAATTGTCATAAATATGAATCAGTTGCCAAACATCTGAATTTTGATCACCTGACCATGGAGACCATGGAGATGTTGCAACGGTCATAACGGTGTGAAAAAATGGTCATAAGTCACTTTTTCCAGTGTCGTTAGAATTTCAAACAGTCACTAAATGAACTGTTGTAAGCCAAGGATTACCTGTATTTCAATTTATGTTCAGCAACAGTTTTCTCAAGAAATAGTGAAGGGCAGGCAAAAGGGACAAGAATCTATCTGTCTGTCTATCTGTTCATCTGTCTGTCTGTTTCTATTTATCTATCTATCTATCGTCTGTCTGTCTGTCTGTCTGTCTGTCTGGCTAATCAGGGTGTAGGCCGCTTGAATTACAGAAGTAACACTAGGTGACTTTCAGATTAAAAGCAATGAAAGTAATCCTAAGAATAAACAGGCAATTAAAAAAATCAAAAGACTAAAATTTTAAATTGACAGAAACAGGGTCCCAGAATACTTTTAAACACTTCATTGACTATAAATTTCCAAGGCCAAACAAATTGCTTCATGGGGTATTGAAGCCAATACTGGTAGGCTTGATGAAATGTTATTTATTATCTTTGAGAAAGACTAAAAAACTTGTAAAGAATAAAATGCCAGATAACTTGGAAACAGCAAATGTAGTTCCTATTTTCAGTGATATCACTAGAGTGGGAGTCAAACACTTTTTTGTTTATGCTTCATATGCATACCCCAACGGGATGGAGCTTATAGTGCGACAACATGATGCTATCTTTGTCATTTTGATACAATTAGCAGAAGCCTGAAGATATCCATGTCTATCTTCCAAAAGTACATCATGATGTGCTAATTAATGAACTAGTTAAGTATGTATTGGATGACATTGCAATTACTGCCCCCAAAATTGTACTCAGACAATGTTTCACAATCAGACTGATGAGATATACAGAATTGAATGGCGTGTGCCATTCAATTTATACCAGGACTACTACTCTTCAATGCTTTTACTATGAGCATTGTCCTGAGCTTGTCCTGAGGGTAGAACAAGAAGCAATGGGTGGAAACTAATCAAGAAGAGAAGCAACTTAGAACTAAGGAGAAATTTCCTGACAGTTAGAAC
>JANHFT010002303.1:145674-158818 GCA_032467955.1 Pseudoxenodon macrops | reverse complement strand
TTCACTTAAGACCTATGCCAATAAACCAAGAGCTGACTGTCACTCGACTCGTGTCTTTACTCCTGCGCGATCTAACAGATTTCCCCCCCTATTTTCCTCCCCAAAAACTAAGGTCCATCTTATACTCCAAAAAATACAGTAAATTGCTTGAGATCTGCTTTCAGGTATGAAGTGTTGAAATCAAAAGACTATGAATGTGTTCATCTTGCTTGTAAGTGTCTTTCACTAGGCATACACTCTACCTATTGTTACTAAGTATTATTTTAATTTGTTAAGGTTTATATATTCTGCAGGAAAAAGAATTACTTATTACCATTTGCAAGAGTCCTCTGAAGCCAAGAGGTAAGCTATTGTTTGTACTTTCTTGTGTTCTGAACTAGTAACTCTGGCAACCTCAGCTTTTCTTGACACTTATCAGAAATATGTCTATTTTAGACAGCAATACAGTTCTTGTTATGTTTTTAAAGAGTACAACCTTTGCACACTCCAAAACTGAATACCTGAAGATTGGAACTGCATGATTTGGAGCAGAAATATAATGATCTCAAAACAAAACAAAATGAGAACCAAATAAAATACAACAGAACTGAAACAATATACCCTGAAACTAATACAAAACTTTAGTTCTGGAAGACAAAACAAATTTTAAAAATTGTATATATAATTTGCAGAATTGGCAAACAACCCTGTCTGGTCATGGAAAAAACAACACAATTTTGCTGAAAAAAGAAAAAATGACATGAAGATTTGCAGGTTTGAAGGTTAATAAAGATGTAGATTAAATGAAGGGCAGAAGGAACTTAGATAATATCTGACAGGGAGGAAAGAATACTCAATTGTAATTATCTGTTAAAAATAAGGTAGCAAATCATAACATTTCTTCAATTAAATGTTTTTTCCTTCTTTTTGTTTCTTGTATGACTTTCCTTCTATCATTTTTTAAAATTTTGATTGGATTTTTACTTTTTGAAAATATTTTAATAAATGTAAATAAAAATGTGGAGATGCATTTGAAATATTTTCAATCATTGATATTGGTAGTTTTTGAAAGAAAAGACAAGATACAGAAAATGGCCAATTCTAATATCAATGGGATGGGGACTCTAAATTGATTAACTCCCTGTTCCTTATTGTACAATTATTGTCACTGAGCAATGTCAGGAAAAAGACAGAGATAAGAATGTTGCTTTTGTCTTGGCACTGATGATACCAGACAGAGCAATGTTCCTTGCCTAAATAAAACCAGCTTTTTTAAAGTACTGTTAAAATGTTATTTGTAGCAATTTCTTGTCCAATTCAGCCACAGAAAGAATGTCATAGTCCATATTCGTATGTGTGTGTGTGTGTGTGCGCGCGCTTGCTACATATAAATCCCTTCCCAGACATTTGTGGAATTTAGATTTAAGGACATTGGCAATGTAATGGTCTGCTGGTGAGTCTAAAGCCTGCTAAAGAATATATGCTTAAAACTGAGGACACTAAAGGTAGAATCTTGAGCACTGGAACAACATTGTGTCTTTGATAGCATTCCATTCCAAAAGTCATTGAGAAATCCTTTATTCAAGGATTTAATTTAATTCCTCTAGATCAGGGGTGACAACCTCAAGACTTGCAGGGTGCTTAGATCTGACCCATGGGGCTATCCTGGAAACAGTGAAGGACGGCCCATGGTGCCTCTGCCAGGGAAAATGGACCTCGAGGGACTGCATGTGGCTCTCCCGAGCTCCGTTTTCACTGGTAGAGGATTGCAAGAGGCCATCACAGCCGAAAATGGAGCTTGGGAGCCCATTTTCACTGGCAGAGCACCCCCTCCACAGGCGCCCCCGACACAACGGGCCATTCCAACTCCGGCCCCCCAAGATCAAACACTACCCTGATGCGACCCTCAATAAAATCGAGTTTGACACCACTACTCTAGATAGAAAGGAGTATAATATCACAATATGACATATTTTTTCTTCATTTGCCAGTAACAAAATTTAACAAAATAATTATCTGGGAACATGGCAGTTCTTTAAAAATGTGTATTATAAACTGTGCTCTAATAGAAATTGACAATGTGAGCAGGGTGGCCATGGGCATGGTGAGTGTGGCCTAGTCAGCCTCCCGGATTACCTAGGGAGTGAAAACGGGCCATGAGGGCCCATTTTCTCCCTCCACAGGCTCCAGAGGCTTCTGGAACTTCCAGGAAGCCCATTTTCCCCTTCCCCGGGCTCTAGAGGCTTTCCTCGAACCTCCAGGCAGCCTGTCTTCCTCTACGTAGGCTCCAGAGCCTCTCTGGAGTCTCTGGGAGGCTTGTTTTTCACCCTGCCTGAACCTCCGCATGGGCCCTGCACTCACCTGCAATCCAAAACAGGGCGTATGGGGACCCCTGGGAGGGGTGGAGTGGACGGGGCCAGCCAGTCATCAGAACTACTGATTCGCTGAATCAGATGTAAAATTAACATCCGGCTTGGCCGAATGAGTGTGAACTGGCTGAATCCCACCCCTGGACGTTAGTTTTAGATGTGTGGTAAGAGAGCCCTGTGGAAGTCTTGGAATTTCACTTAACATTGTCAAGATTGAGTGAGGGGAGCCGAATGTCAACTTGCTAAGCTTTCAAGTTGCCATAAGGAGGAGGGGGAGATCTGATGGAGCTCCTTGGAACTGCATTCCACACATGCCTTCCTCCTGACTATATCTTAGGTTACCGGAGTCAGCAGGAGGGATGGGGTTTTTACAACCCGCCAATGTGGTCCATTGGAGTTCCAGTTGCACAAATACATTCTAATTCCATTCCAAAAACTTCTTCCAATAAAAGAAGCTATGGAATTTTATTTTCCTAGAATATTTTGATTGCAGGTTTAATTTAACTCCTGATCTTCACTAAAATAGAAAAACTTTAGAATATACCCAATGAGTCAAAACTGAATTAAGGTTTACTTTCCAGGTTAATGGCTTCTAGAAAGGGACATCCAAATACTGTATTTAAGGAACAAGCAATACTGGATATTAACTGACAATGTATGTTTGGTTCTGCTGTGTGGTTTGTTTGTAGTTAACCTCAGCATTTTCATCTCATAATAATCAGCCAGCCTACCCCACAATTTTCTAAATCTAATTTCAATATATGATATAAACACCATATATTATCAACCTACATTAAATTGAGTGCTCTGTACATATTAAGCCAGGAGACAAAATGATTTTCATTCCATGGCTGAAACACTATAATTGATATGCAAATTAAATGTGATGGGAGCAAATAAATAGACCTGTTTGACTGATCCATTTATTAAAATAGGGTCAGATAATGATCCCCAGTTGGCCAACTCATATTCTTGTAGTAAGATAAGAAAGCAATTCAATCAAAAATTTGATGTGTCTAATATTTGTAATGGTTTTCTCAAGCTATTCCCATAGTCTACACCTAATAATGGAATCAAAGGCTGATTTCCTCTAGATTTTAAAAACAGCAGACTCAGTTGTCAATAAATAATTCCACTTTAATGGCAAAGTAATAATTTAGACAGATACAGTGTGCACACCTGCAAAAAATATATGCAAGCTGGTTTACAAGCTAGAAGAACAATAAATCAATATAAAATACATCATCCAGTTAAGTCTGATGACACCAAATACTTATTATTAGGGCTTTACAAAGACTACAAAACTTTTCAGATGATTTATCTCACTGTTTCTGTCTATTTACACAATATGTTACATTAAAAATGTACAAAATATAAAATGTATACAGACAAATGCTTCACAAACAAATTTGTTAAAGTTGTAAACTAGGTGGATTCACTGAAATGTATTGCAGGGAAAATTGTATTATGTAGTATATACATACAGGATGTGTGTATGTGTATTGAAAATGGCAGGAGTTCCTGGGCTTAGATATTGTTTGAGACTACATCAATCTTAAGGAGCAGCTTTTGTTTTAGTCATTTTCTAAAGTGGCATGCTGCTTAACAGTATGAGACAGTCAGCTAATATTTGCTGCTGGAAATCAATCTGAGTACATTTTTTGTGCATAAAAGCAGACTTTCCTATTAGGGCAATAGCACTATGCAGGAGACCTGCGGCTGTTGCAACAAGGAAAATTGCATTGATTTGTTTGATATTTGTTTAGCAAAATATATTGTTGCAGGAGTTAGTAGCACCACTTACGTGTCCTGAAGTTATCCATTGGCTATGTATGTATCCTGAAAGTATTTCATTGGCACATATCCTATGGTTATGAGTAGACGTGTTCCACATGAGCCCTTTCAAGATAAGGGTTGAAATATGTGCCTATAGAATGCTATAGCCCTTAGATATTTTATGTTAATTTTAACCAATATCTCCAATTACTCTGATTGGGTTTTTGGTGTATCCCGCCAGGATAGATAATGTCTATTTTTCCCCCTGCAAAGTTATATTGGTTTAAAGAGTGCAAATATTCATTGTAGCAAGGATAGCTCAGGACTTGTGATGGCAGTTCTAAATACAGGCCTTACATACCTGGTTTATCTGTCTTTATAAAAAAAACAGATAGTACTGATTGCCCTCTTGCTTTGTTTACAACACGTGGGTATTCTCCGTAAATGAAACATTTCTTCACATCAATAAAATAAAGTATCATTTTGTATTTTTGCTGCTGTCACTGTTTTGTTTGCTTTCATTTGTGCAACACTTTTTATTTTCAGTATTTACAATACCCTCCCAATAAACTGTGCAAAATCACCCCCCCACTTTCCCCTCTTACAGTAAAAACATTTCTGTCTTGCACAGTGAATAGCACTGTGTCCGTATTTTTGTAATGCTGATTTTGTTCATGTACAACAACTGCAATTAAAATAGCATGCTCCAAATGGGGGAAAGAAGAGAAGGGACAAAAACCAAGAACAATTTGTGCTCATGCTAACTCAGGTGCACACCCAGCTCTGCTGGATAAAATGTCACACATCTCTGTTTCTGTCTTAATTACTTTCTTTTCCTAATGGGATAGAAATAACTATGTGGAGTTTTTTTTGTTTTGTTTTCATTCATAGTTAACTAGGAGTAGCTTCTGGGTCATTTGAATGGTTTAGGATGGTAGGTCATTGATTCACAGAAGATTAAAAATAATATATCTATATCTATATTAATAATTCATCCTTCTAGCCACCTAATTAAAAAAAATCTTGATATATAAACACAAGGCTACTGTGTTCACTGATGCTCTCTCATTAGTAAAATGAAGAAAGGAAACAGTGTAAATAACCAATGGTTTAAACAAATTAAACCAAGTGTAACATTGTCTAGAAATCGGTTTTAAGGCAGTGAGACAGCACCATAGGAAATGTTCTCTTTTTCCCCCTCCCAAAAGACTCAAAACAAAGTCCTAACCAAAACCTTTAGTCAGCATCAGAATTGCCTAACAACAACAGCAACAACCTTGAGGTGGGCAGGTGTTTAAAAAATACCACTGTGGTTAAAAACAATTTGGATATAAAAACGGGTGACTTTTTTTTCAATACACGCACACACACGCACACACATACACACAGAAACAGAAAACTTGGTGAACCACATCACTGCAAATATGGCAGTTTAGTATCAAATTGGCACTTATCCAGCATATCACAGTATTGTTTCTATAAGGTAATTGCACAATACTGTTTTGTGCTTATTGAGTCTATACGCCCTCTCATTCTTTTTATTTTATTTTGCATCCACCTCATTTTGGAAAGGACAGCAGAATATAATCTGGAATATGTGCTGTGAGGCACCACAGAGGTTAGAGGAGGAAGAGGAGGAGGAGAAGGAGGAGAAGGAGAACTATGAATGCAGCACCTCCAAGTATATTGAAGTATCACATAAAATGCTTCCACTGTAAACTTCAAGACAGGGATAGAAAATAAAAGACTCTAAGTGATTCCAGTTTGACTACTATGTGTGCAATCTGCTTCATAGCCTCCCTGTTAGAGGCTCTTTCCACTTGAAACTGAACAAATCCAACTTTCATTCCTGATTTGCTTTACTGCTTAAATCAGGTGCCTCCATATATGACACAGCACACACATGCTATTTCAGCACAGATACACACCACCTCAGCAGCCCTTAACACGGGTATAGGTTTATCAGCATCTTCTAACCAAAGTCATGCCCCCTTTAGAGCGTTGATTCAAGTGAAGGGTCCAGCATATCATCATGGTGGCTGGCAGTATCACTGTCACAGTTCTGGGCACTTGAGTAAGTGGCAGCTTCTTTGAGCCTCAATAGCATGTTCATCTGAGAAAGAAATACAGTATGGTGTGTTATGGTATGGTACAAGAGTTAAGATGATTTAGAATAATAATAATCCAGTCCATTTTACTGTACGTGTTTGCCAAACAATACTGTAATGAATTTCACCTCTTGTTTTTGTCAGAGTATATTCATGAACTGGAATAGGACATAGCAACAAGGTCAGCCATTGGGGACTGTTTGCTGATTCAGACAGCAAGGAGCCTGGGCCTGCCTTAACTGTTTTGTGTAAAAGCTTGAGGGCATTAGCTTCTCCCTCCTCCATTTTGCCTCCTCCATTTTTTGCTTCCATTTTGTGCTGTGTTTGTACTTGTGATTTCTCTTCTCTACAATGTGGAAAAACCTACAAGGGTATTATGTGTTATTGTGTATATAAAGACATTTGAATCCTGCTTAATAATTGTGTATGCTGCCACAAACTCTGATAGTTTTTAATTTAATTGAAAAAAATGTGCAACTATGTTTTCAAGTCCTTTGTTAGAGCAAGTTTTATAGAAAACATTTACTGAAAATGTTTTCCTTTGTAAGGAAATTTCTTTTGATTCACGTAGCTTTATATACAGTATGAGCTTTCCCAAACCTTTGCATATTTGCTTCTGTAACGATATGATTATCCACCGTTATGAGAAATTACTGCCTTAAGCTCTTCTAAAGCTCATCGTGCACATTTTTGAATACATGTTTCACAAACCTTTTGCTGCTATTTTGCATGGAGGCAAAGAGATGCTACCAGATTACATCCAGTATTGGCCTTCATGCTATGTTAGCCTTTGTGTGTGTTTTAAGAAGCATACTATTTCCACATCATAAGGATGAGCAGACATAATGCCAAAGTACCTGCTGAATTACGTTAAAATCTTTAAAAGCACAGAAACAATTAAATGGAGAGGGAAAACAACAGGCAAGACCTTCAAAGTATAAAGGAGAATGGATTACTTAAACCAGGATTCATTTTTCTAGCCAAGGATAAGAAAACAAATAAACAGGCTTTTTTTTATGATAGGAGGAGAAAAAGAAGCCTAATCTGTTTTGCATACATATTGAATGGAACCGGTGAAAGTCAATGGCTGAATGCAATAGCACCATCTGCTGTCCAGGATCTGACCTTCACAAAACAATGCCATATTATTGTGTTACTGCTGTGAGGCTGGATATCAGAAGAACCTTAAGCACATCTCATTTAACTTCAAGAGCACTGGAAATTTCTAAGATGTTTAGATACTGAAATTATCATAATTAAACATGGCATTTATAAAGCTTTTCTCTTACGGGTGTTCAGGGAATGGGCTTTGTTAGTGGCATTTTAAAATAACCTGATTTTACAGTGCAAATCTATAGTTTCTCTGATCCAAAATATGTATAAAAAAAGAAAACCAGAATAAATCATGGTATTACACCTTTTCATATTTAACTAAGCCTTGAAAAATCAAGGTAGCTTTATTCCTGTCATATAGGCATATAGCCTCATTTCATTCAGTTGAAAATGGTTCTTGAAGAAGCCTTGCTTACGATAGCAGCAAAATGTATGGAGAAGAATGAGAAGCTTGTACAGAGATTTTCTAAATGCAACTTAGTAGGGACAGAGAGAAGAAAAATTCAGTCAAAATTAAGCAATTTCCTATGAGGAAAGACTATGCAATTGGAACTCTATAGATTAGACTGAAGGAAAGAATGTATGGGGAGACATGGTAGAGGGATATTAGATCATGAATGGCATAGACAACATAGTAAAATATTTTCTATGTCTTCCTAACAGTGTTAGAAGTTCAGTTTAGCAACGGAAAGTAAATGAAGGAAGATTCAGATTTTTTTAATAGCACAAAGTTAAAGTGTGGTGATATTAGCAATAGCATCACAACAGCTTTTAAAATATACTGTTGACATTTATGAAAGGTCATACTAGTAGTTGCTACACATGCTAGGTAGCTGTCTACAAGCTGTTGAACCATAGATAGATACTAGTTAGATACTAGTCTTGGTCATAGAAAGGAGCTCATCCACCAATTGAGACTTCTGGGCACCCCAGATATATCCTGCTGGCCATACAATGCTTTTATGGCTTGATGCAGCATGGATCTTTTTAGGATCTAATGAGGAAGGGCTTCAACCTGTAAACCTATCTCTTTATTCTGTAGGTTTTCTGTTTTCTGAATATTTTCCTAATAAATCTTTTTTATATCTGTCACTTCACATGCACATATCTCTAATATTCTTCTGTTTTTTGCTTGTGCCTCCTAACACTCCTAATATATGAGCCCTCTCTTTCATTCATAGCTATTCACCTTTGTCAGTGAAAGTAATGAAACATATTCAGGGATACTATTAAGGTAAAGGAATGCTCAGATATTTATGATCCCAACAAAATATTATCTTTCTAGCTCAGTATGAAGTGTGATTGAAAGTTAAGAGTGGGTCAGAATTTAGGACTGGCATATAAATTTGCTCATATATTCTGAGATGATAACTTCTTAATATAATACATACATTGATTTATTGTACATATTCAGTGAATTAATGCAAAGCTAAGGAGGGTCTTAAATGTAATACTATGGGGATTATACATTAAGGATTTTTTAAATTGTAGTATAAGGGTACATGCAAACTAGTACCAATTTATCTGATCAGCCAAAGCAGCAAGTAGAATAAATGTAATCGAATTACATTCAGCTGTTGCTTATAATAAACCATTAGAATTAAAAATCATGACTGAATAAAGCACATTAAAAAAGCAATAAGCATTCATTTATTTTACCAAAGGATCTCCTTCTGATTCCATCTGTGGAATGTGCTTTGAAGTGGTTCCTTCTTTGGCAGATGCATAACCTTCATAACCAACATCTTCAGGTCTTAACTGAAGTAATGATGACCAGTCATGTTGAAGTGAACTCCATGGACAAGTCTCTGCTATCCACTTTGAGGGGTCTTCCCAAAGTGCACGTTTACCATACATCTAAATATACCAAAAGAAAAGTAAAAATGTCTACACTTATTTGATTAAAGCCATTTTAGAATGGCCATGACGAATCAAGTTATTAGAAAGTATTCACCCTCAATGCCCCACCATGCTATAAAATAAGTTATGATTAACAAACAATCCGTTCAGTTTGCAAGAACAACATCTGGTCAAATTTTTTTGGATTTGTATAACTTATAGTGATACCAAGAAATGATTAAGACAAATATGCTTTTGATTTTTGCTTCATAGACTCTTAGCCATTGTAACTGGTTTACCCCTCCTCCACTTTATATATTCCACTTGACAATATATAACAAGGTTATGCTAAAATTGGTTTACTATCTCACTGATTAGCAACATTCAAGTGAGGTATTTCTATTAATGAATTGCAAAATTCTACAAGTGAGAATCCCACTGAATATTAAATATATAGCCAGAATATGTCTGCATTCCTTTGGACATTTTTCTGATCCAAGCAAATTATTTATAGGCAAAGTTATTTCCATGGTTGCAATGATAGGGCACAGATTATAGGAAGATTTAAAAATTAGATTAAACTTCCCATTCATGGCAAATTATGATTGTTTCTGTAAATCAACTCTTAGAAACAATAATGAATAATAATGCCCCAAGGATTCAGATTGCTGTTTGGTTAGAGTCCTACCTGAAGTCCTTCTCTCACAGCTTCCATTATATATGGCACCAAAGAATAATTCCAGAGATCGGTAAACCATACTCTAGAACCATCAACATCAATAGGACAAGGTAGGAAAAGGCGAGGACCTAAAATAAGATTTTTTTTAAAAAAAATATGAAATTACATTTAGTGTCATAAGTAGTTTTTTTTCTCCCTTTATATGAAGGAGCAATAGCAATAGCACTTAGGCTTATATACCGCTTTACAGTGCTTTACAGCCCTCTTTAAGTGGTTTTACAGAGTCAGCCATATTGCCCCCAACAATCTGGGTCCTCATTTTACCCACCTTGGAAGAATGGAAGGCTGAGTAAACCTTGAGCCTGATGAGATTTGAACTGCCAAATTGCAGTCAGCCGGCAGTCAGGAGAAGCAGCCTGCAGTACTGCATTTTAACCAGTGCATCACCACAGATCATTGTAATGTACAGAGACATAATGTTATCTTCTATTTTTTCCCCTAATAATGTTATCTTCTACATTATGTCTCCCTTGTATAAAAAAAATTGGGTATTATACAAGGGCACATCTAATTCAAGTTTTTTTATTGTCAGATAGATACAACAGATAAACTGTTTGTGGCATTTTAATGATGGCAGCCATTTTTTCACAAAGCACAATGACATTTTTTTGCATTAGCCTTTTCAGCCACAGCATTTAGAAAAATACATTTATAACATCTGGCATTTTGTGAATGCTGAGACACAGAAATATGGGTAATGTATTTCTAAAGACCAATTACTTCATTGGTTCCAGATGGCCTTTGTTTAAATGGCAGAAATAATTCTGAAGACATTTCTTCTGTAAACAAGGTGACTGTTTCTTAGATACACTAAACCCCAGCTCTCTGCCTTGCTTGTCAATGTTGTAGCAACTGCCAGCTGTTATGTGGCAATTGCCAAAACAAGTTGTGCCACTTAGGGATGTTTATAGAAAAAAAAATCAATTAAAAGAAATATTTTTGAAACATAAAATTATCTGAAAGATTCCTTGATCTCTTCTTCAGGGAGGGTTTTGTTTTGTTTTTTTGCAAAATATGCAGATGGAATTTCCACCTCTCTTAGGGCATCATTTCTCACATGATTACTTAACAGATTTGTCGTGATGGAAGAGGGCTTTTGAAGCAGCAATACCTGATCTTGGATTTCTTGAGAGATTTAAAAGAGTTTAGACCTCTTTGCCTTCTCTGTTTCTTATAACTGCTGCTTGCTGATCCAATCCGATGCCACATTAGAATGTACATTATTAATGGCATCAAGAAATGTGAAAATCCAGAATTTTTTTTAAAAAAAGCAAAAACTGTGATGGAATATGTTCTCCAAGAACATGCATTTTATTTATTTATTTTATTTTAAAATATTCTTGTTTTCTTCTGAATTTTCTCTTCACATTAATTAAAACTAAATCTTTTGATAGTGGAATGGGATAAGAAAGTATAAGTTCAAGGCTAAAGTAGACTAAGATCAATTACATTAAACGGTTTTGGGTTCTTCTTTAAGTAATTTCATTTCAGAAATCCAATTAATATCCAACAATACCATGTTTTCATACAAAACCCACTCTCTTTTTTCCTTCGGGCATAAAAGATAACCTATTAGTTATTTTGCCAAACACATTCATAGTAATCTTACACGGTAAAATAAGCTTCAAAGGTCAGTTTTAACTATTAATTTGCATTCTTAACTGTAAAATATCTTACCAATGGTTATATCAGAAGAACTGTGGGTTTCTAAGAAGCTGTTGAGATGATGCCATATCTTGGGAATCCAGTCAATAATTTTGATGAGATCATTATTGCGGGTATTCTTCTCCAGCTCTGTTTCAATCAGTTTCCTTCTCAAATATCTGGATAACAGCCCTTTAACAGGCTCTGTGTGATTAGCACACAGTACCCATCTATACACAAAACAATGAAATAATGTAATCCAAATGCAAAGGTTGCAGTCAACCAATGAAGTCTTACAGTTGAGCCAAACAAAAATGTGCTTGTTTAAACCTATTGTTAACCTACAGCAACTGTTTCCATGAGCTGATGTGATAGCCACCATCATAAATTGCTATAAATGAAATATTTGATCACTGCATTTAAGATATAGCTTGTAGTCTTTTATAAGGCCAAAGAGAATCTTCTTTGTTCACAGACCATCTCTCTTGGTGCCTGAAGTTAGCAATTAATCACTGAAGATGGATAATAACTGTATGTCCTGTTTGTGAACTTCCCTTTGGCACTTGGGTAGCTGTTATCAGTAAATAGATTTTGAGCTAGATTATTGTTCTGTCACAGGATTACATTTATATCTCTAGCTAATAATACATTGTTTCTTTTCAACTCTATGTCTTGAGGTCAATGATGAAGAAAATTGCTATTACAACTTAATATATTTTAGTCTTTTCTGCTATCTTGTGACAAAAGCCAAATGGCTCATCACTTTTGCAATGGTGACAGAAAGAATCCTAAACATGGCAATATATTACATTTTCATTCTAGTTGAGTCATTTAAAAAAAATTGAAAGACTTTATGTGCTTTCTGATTTTATATAACCAAATGCGCAACAATTATGAAAACTTTAGCCTGAAATTTCTGAACTTGAGTCATATGATAGATATGAAACACAAATAATCTTTACCTGAAGTTTTGATGCAATTCTAGATTAGGTGATGATGAAACTCCCTGGTTCATTGTTCCAATAATATAGGGACTACAAACAAACAAACATGGATTAAAAAAAATATACATGAAAATTGAATAAGAACAAAATATTAACAAAACAACATAAAAGCAGCATTAAAATCAGCAAGGATGACCACAAAAGAAAAAAAAGAAAAAACCATTATTCCCTTAATCTCTGAATATATAAAAGGGAGATCTTATGAAATAATCATAATGCCAAAGTAAACTGACATTTAAGAAAACTAATTTTAACATTGTTTTAATATAAAATAATGTATATTTATATTTCAGAAAAGCCCTTTTGAATGCACTTATGCTAGGTCTCAAATGTTTGCTTAAATGTATTCTTGAACTATGTTGTAGATACCATTAAACTGAAGTGCTTTAATATATGTGGTGTGTGTGTGTTTAGGTCAGATTTTGGACTCCTGGCAATTGCCTGGCATAGTCCCTTCAGCTTTTTTGGCAAGGTTTTTAAAAGCTCTTGGGCAGGAGTGAAATCTAAAAAAAATTCCCTACCAGTTCTGTGGGTGTGGCTTATTTTGTGGGCGTGGCTTGGAGGTCAGGTGAC